>JBAGKK010017132.1:4465-30439 GCA_037177015.1 Euceroptres primus
CTTGTATTCTTTGAATTTCTTTGAATTCATCTTGTATTCTTTGAATTTCTTTGAATTCATCTTGTATTCTTTGAATTTCTTTGAATTCATCTTGTATTCTTTGAATTCTTTTGAATTCTTCTGAATTCACCTTGCATTCTTTTGAATTCCTTGATTTTTTCTTACTTCACCCTGTATTCCTTGATTTTTTTTTAATTCACCTTTTATTCTTTGCATTATTCTTTTGAATTCACTTTGTATTCTTATTTTGAATTCTTTAAATTCTTGAATACAGGTGTAATCAAAATTGCTAGTGCTTAACCCCTCGAAAATTACGAAAAATAATTAATATTGTCGCATGGAAATTTTAAAACTGTAGAAGAGAAAAAGTGTTTAAACAAAGACAGAGTAAACAAACTTGGTTTTAAATACATTAGTAAATTCAAATGTTTAATAAAATTTTGAAAAGGTGACTTTCCAAAATAGATGAAATAAATGATGAAATTCAAAATAAGTGGAAAAATATCAGAATATCAAAGCGTTACAGATCAATTTTTTATCAATAAAAAAAATTGAAAAATATTCATTTGTTTTTGGATAAAAGTATTGCAGCTAAATTTGATCCATTTTTTGGATCATTTTGATACCTTCCGATTTATTGCGATTTTAAAAAAAGTGGTAGATATAAAATATGTGATCAAAAGAAACATAGGTAGTAATAATAAACAAAAAATTCTTCGACTCTTACGAATTATATGTACAGATAAATTCCAGTCCAGTCATGGATAAGTTACTTTTAAAAAGTCACCAGTTATTGTTACCATTACGCCGTGAAAAAAGTAACTAATTTCAGGGGTCGTTACTTTTTAAAAATGTAACTTTTCTTCGGTTACTTTTGCAAAAAAAAAATAACGAGAGTTACTTTACGACCTGTGATTACTGAAATCATTTTACGAAAGTTTTTGATTGCATTATTATAATTAATAATCTTCTTAATAATTCTTAATAATACATACGTACGCTTAAACTTATTTTAATTTATTTCGTTTAAATTGAATTTTCTTTCCCTCGATTTCACGTCCGACTAAATCTTTTTCCCTTTCGTTCTTTCGTATGATTGAATTGATATGAAATCTGAAAAGAAATCAAAAATCGTTTAAGGAGCGTCGGTTATAAAATACCCGAGGAAAACAGTCAAAACAAAGCTATAGAGAAAAGCATTCTCTATCAGCGATAAACGAAATAAGAAACAGTTCTCGTTTCTCGTATTCGATACGTTACACAAGACCAGAAACCGAATTGTTTCTTTCCCTTCGCATGAGCGTCGTTCTTCACCCTTTAACACTTGGGGGTTGACTAAGAAAGAGGAAAGGAGGGGAGGTTTCAGATAGGTAAGTTAAAGGAAGTGTTCGTTTCTAGCCTGTTCACGAAGCGCAGTAAAGTCTCACCTCGGGATTTCAAAGAATAAATGGTGCAGTGTATAAAGGTAATTTAATGGGCGAAAAGGCAATGGAGCGAGAGTAATTCATCTTTCAGAAACCCTCATTTTACCTCGGGGCACCAACAAGAAGAATAAAAGAGAGAAATTAAAAAAAAGTCTGTTATCAATTAATGAATGGCATTTTTTATAACTTGATGGCAAAAGGAGATCATTATGCCACTTTGTAGTATCAATTCATTATCGATATTATTGTATACTGTATCCAAAGTAGAATTAATTAAAACAGATGAGAGGCTAACAGATAATTTTCAACTCGTTTTGAATGCTTACCCAATAAATCGTGGGATATTATTTAATTTGCAGCGTTATTATTTTGATCTGAAGTGGATCATTTATTTTATTGTCATAATCTTCTGTTTCTTGATTTCTCATTTTGCTGTCGATTAAAATGATCAGGGTTAGCCTCGATTGAATTCAACCGAAAGTTGAATTCAAATCTGGAGTGCTTGGCACTCCAGATTTTCTTTTTGATTTCGTTGCTAGTATGTATCACGATTATTTCAAGACCAGAAAGAAAAAAATTACTACACCCGTTTTTGAGAAAAATTAATTTTAACTTTATTTTTTCATTTTCACCTTAACTTTATCCTACTGGAAGACACTTTAACATTCTGTTTTATTTTTTCTCGTTCTGGAACGTGTAAAGACTATTTCAAAACTAAAATGAACCCAAATGCATGATCAATTTATGAAAAAAATCGTTTTTATGATTTTATCTCGAAAGAAATTGATTTATCAATAATTTCGAACATTTTTTCTTAAAAATAGAAGTATTTTTTTATTCAAACAGCCAAAAATATAAAGGAGCTTTAAGAACAATATTATTTAATGTATAATCTGTTGAAATTAATAATATACAGAATGAAGACTGCATAATTCGCATAATGCACGCAGTAATCGCTTAGCGAGGTCCGGATGATTTTTGACAACCTTGTACTTATTCCACACAGTTTTTAGTTTGAAAAGGAATGATGCCATGCTTGCTCACTAAAAACACCAAATCCTATTTGCTTATCTTTACAGAAATCCTGAATGTAAAAAAAACTGCGTGAATTTTAGGAATAACCGAAATGATGAGGTTTAGGTAACTCTTTTTAAAATCAGCATGCACTTTGGGCTGGTTGAAATGTGTCAAAGCGTTGGAAAACTTTAAAGCAGTTGTTGCTGCTTGCTTTGGTCAAATCCTGCTTCCTAATTATAAAGAAATAATCGCTGATTTCAAAAAGAGTTACCTAAACCTAAACATTTCGGTTACTCTTAAAATTCACGCAGTTTTTTTCACATTCAAGATTCATGAGATGATAAGCAAATGGGATTTAGTTTTCTTAGCAATCAGGTATCAATCAAATGGGATTTAGTGTAAGCAATCAAGGAATCATTCCATTTCGACTTCAAAACTGTGTGGAATAAGTACAAGGTTGCCAGAAATCATTCGGACTATGCTAAGCGATTACTGCGGACATTATCCGAATACAACAGTCTTTACTTGCTGAAATATTAATTTAAACAGATTATAGAATTATTAATATTGTTATTAAAGTTATTTTTTATTTTAGACAGTTTCTCGTCATCGACTGTCCAAATTATGTTACTTTACTTCCAATATGAAGTTACCTCGAATTTGCTTCGTGGTGAATCTCCGACAGATCGGATTTTCGATTAAATTTGCAGATTTGCACGGTTCTACAGTTCGGTTGCGGTTGTGACCCGTATCGAACTATTTGATTGTATTACAAGACTGCACAGCACTATGCAAAATTGTTTTCATTTTAATTGAAATATATAATATTCATTTTACACTTTTACCTAGGCCAATATTCTACAATCTACATCTAAATGAAAATTTCCGAAAACGAATTATTTGTAAATTTGATTAATAAAGAGTCGTGGTTTCACTTTATTTAAAAACAATCAATAACATTAAACCAATTAAAAATCTCGAAAAAATGCTAATAGGAAAGGCACCGAATTATGAAAGAAACATTTACAGTTAGTTTGCTTGAAATTTAGTTATAAAAAAACACTAAATGTTATATCTCTTTTTAAAACTATGCTTTTTGCCCAAATCTTAACATATATCTTTCAAAATAAAAAGCAGAGAAGAATGTAAGAGTAAACAATCGATAAGAGAGAGCTAGGTTTTCATCAGCATCGGATTTCCTTGAATCCTCTGACTCGTTTTTCTCTGTTATGCATGATGCATTTCTCTCATCTCGTGTTTCTCTTTTTACTTATGCACTTACTTTTCCTAATGAAAACGTAAATTCCGAAACGTCGGACTAATGAATAACACAAAACCGGGAATTGTTTTTTTTTCTGACTGAAGGAATTTGTTTTCTTTTGGAATTTTCTAGTTGCTAATTTTTTTTTGTTCAGTATAGGTGTGTTCAGGCCCGTAGAGAGGAAAACTGGGCCCGGGGGTGGGCATGACGGGCCCCTATTGAAAATTTAGAATTCAGGCTGATGCAATAATTTTATTTTAAAAAAATTTATTTTCTCCCACTTCCGGAAAATCCGGGCCCCCTCGAAAACTCCGGGCGCGGGGAGAATCTCCCCGTTATCCCCCCCCTCTCGTCAAGCCTGGGTGTGTTGTTGGATTATTTGACGTAATCGATTTTACTGTAAATTCTATCCTTTAAACTCTTATCATTTTCTTTCAAACTTATCCTTTTATTTATCTATAACGCCTCCGAAGTTTCTCTCTCTTTAAAGCTTTCTCATTTTCCCATCCTTCGGTTCAGAAACTGTAGTTCTCATGTAATGTTAGACTGGATCGATGTATGTTAGAAATAAGGTGTGCAATTGTATTGAGATCTTCGTAATGTTTCAGGGAATTTAAAATCTCCCCGGAGAATATTTCAATCATGAAATCTTTTGCGAAATTGGAGAATTATCGTTTTTTTTTTAAAAAAGGTGCAAATTGCAGAAAAGTGGAAAATGCTTTTGTACTTTTTCAATTTTATATAAAGAATATTTGTTTGATGTTCTCTCAAAGGGTGATGTTCTTTCAAATAATTAAAGAGAGTTTGATATGATTCATATCACAGAAACATTCATGAAAACAAAATTCCTCCTAATCAGAATTTTCTGTGAATTTCTAAAATAAAACAAAAATTTCAACCTTTTTATTCAAGTTCTACAAAAATTATATAAAAAGTTCATGAATTATTTTTACAAATGAATATTTAAAATGGTTTTTCAAATAAAAGAATGCAAATGTGTTACTGATTAATTTATAATAAACTCTCTGAATATTTTACTAACAAGTATTTTGGAATTTTGATACTTATTTTACATATTTGATGTAAAACACAGTAAAAATTTACTGTCATTAGAATAATGATTGAGATAATTTTTGTTATCTCTGATTTTCATTCATTACAAATTTTTCCTTCGAAATTTAAGTTGATTAAACATCTGACCTCGGATTTTTAACACGTAAAAATGCATCTTTTATTCCTTGGTAATAATTTGTAATCATTCATTTTGTATGATAATAATAACTTCAATAATTATAAATAATTATAAATAATTTTAATTGGTAATAATTCAATTAATTCTTGGTAAAATTTCTTTGGTAAATAAATAATTGATTAAATAATATTTTCGCTAAGAGTAACGATATTTAAAAATAGGTTTGAAAATATATTGGCCAATGTAAATAAATTTTTCTTCCTTTTCAACAATATGCTTAAAACATTTCATGAAAAACGCACGCAGATCACTTTGCATATAAGGAAGACGAAAAATGAGATGATCGCAGGGTTAAAAAATATGTATAGTAAAAAAACCTTTTAGTGTTCGAGGAAAAAAGAAAGAATAGTTGATGTTCCTCAAAATGTTCCATGCACCTTTTAGCTTTCAAGCACAAGCAGATGCTACACGACCGCATTTCCACATTAGTTAGGTGCATTCAGAGAACATTATGTATTCCAGAATGCTCCAGAAGAACGAAAAAACGTTGTATATTTAAAGATTTTCCAGAAAAAGCATAATTAGGTATCTAAAAAAATATTATCCTGGGTTGAAATAAATAAAGATATTTATGCATTATCACTATATGCCTTAGAAACTTCATATCAAAGTTTAAAAGAAACTTTAAAACTCTATTTTTTCATCCATCACATTCAGCAACATAATCGACTATAAAGCACTGAACCTAATGTTTAATAAAGCCAGCACTGCCAGCAATATCGAAAAGGAATTATAAATTCATATGTCACCTAGGAATTATTATGATACTTTGCTTTTAAAGTAGGCTGAAAAAAGGAAATCGAAAAACTCTGCAGGTACAATTTTTATCCCAATTTCTTTCTAGATGGGAATCCATTTCACCTCTATAGTATGGCAGCCTTTTGTTTGAAATGTGCTTTAAAGCTGAAGTTCACGATAAATCCTAGGAATATTGTGTGGTCGAATTGTGTCTCATTTTTTGCCTCTCGCCTTTTCAGGAATATTTGAAAGTAGGAACGGAATTAAACTTGCGAATAAATGATTCCGGATCACGACACAAGTTGGGCTGCTTTAATTACGTAATTGGGTTGTAGTATGTTTTGTGGCTAGGATACGGCGCATTAATTTTCGTGGACAATTTTAATTAAAATGCCTATTGAAAGCTCACTTGGCAGAGAATTAACAATAGACTCAGTTCAACAATTGTTTTTGCTAAGCGCTCATAATTTTTGCATTTCATCAAGCATCAATAGTTGAACAAACATTTTGTTTTAATTAAATGTTTATTACTCATAAACTCGAATACTCCTTCTATTGCGCGTATGTTGTATATTAAACTTAGATTATATTTCTTACGTCACAATGGAAAAGTCAAATCAAATGTTTATTTAATGCGAAAAATTTTCAAATCACAGGCTTTCTTGTAGTTGAATATGTATTTTAAAATATGCATTTATAAAATTTATACTGAAATATTGATCGAGCTATTAACAAAAATATATTAGCCATTCGCTTTACTTGTTATATACACTGGTTCGATGCCTTATATGCTCATACAAGATCCCAATAGCTATTCGATTTCTCAGTCCCAGATACTAGGTATTGCATTTAACCCACCCTACGAAGTGGATACCCGTTACCTGATTCATTTGTATATATAGATGGACGCAAGTGCATTTGTTAAAGCGGCTCGTTTACAATCCATCATCCACTGAATCGCTACATTATTCGCACTGCATAATTCAAAATATACGATATTCATAAAAGGAATGAGAGATGAGGGCTTTACATACACGAATTTTACGAAAATATTTTCAAGAGTCATTCAAATCCGAATTTCATCTATCAAAGCTGATCACAAAGAACTGGAATCATGCATGACATGCTATTTAATTAAAATTTTATTTTAAATAACATTTGCCTTGAATTGCAAGATTTAGTTTTGTAGGCTTCCGCTTAGTTAAAGCAATTGAACTTTAATTTTAATTTACTTTAATTTACTTTAATTCGATTTGATTTTAATTTACCTTGATTTAACTTTAATCCAGTGTTACAGTTTTAAATTGACTTTGCCTTTTTTAATTTTCTAAAATTTAGGACAAGTGATGAGACTTTTCTTTTTTTTTTTGGATATAGCGTGTGGTGAACAAATAATTTCTGAAGCACGAAAGCCTCTTTTCATTCGATTCCGACGCCCGCCAAGTCGCAACGCTCCAGACAAAAACGTTCAAAGGAAACCTCTCGGTAATTAAGATTTGTCCTTTATCCATTCTGAAAAGGAATCAGCATTATCACCGCAATCGTTTAATTTAATGAAATTCATTGAAGACAATGAGATTCATCAGACCCTTTACACGACTCTTCATGACGCTTTTATTATAATCAAATCGCGAGAAAAATATGCTTAGTTGCATATTCTAATTTAATTGGAATTTGCACATCATGTTCATTATTTTTATCTGACGCTTTATTTTTTTGCAGTAAAGTACGAAACTATTTGTTAAGTATGAAACTATTTGTCATACTGATATCCTCCAAACTTAAAAAACACATGGAACGAAATGAATTTTAATATTCAAAAGTATGAAACTGCAATTAAATATAAGTTCAATCTGTTTCGCAATTTGTCAAATGTCAATGTGATTTTGACAAAAAAGGTTTTAATTTTCTGCATTGATTTATTGGTTTGTTAATAAAGAAATTAATAAAGATTTATTTTAAGAAAAGGTAAGGGCTGGGTGAAGAGGGAAGAGCTGCCTGACCAAAAAGTACCTCTGCTACTGATTGTCTGATTAAAATTAGGATATTTTACTGATTAGATATTTTATATTTTCTGTTTATATATTGCCTGACTAAAAACGCATCAAAAACAACTACTACTGATTATTTACTAATTTTATATTTAGTTATATTTAATACATTGTTGTCGTCTCCCAGTTATTTCAGAATCATTTTTGACAGAAGCTTCCTTTAATATATTTAGAGTATTTTAGGGGAATTGTCTGACAAAAATTAATTTATCCTACTAAATTTCTTACCAAAAATTGGCTAAACTACTTACTTTATAGATTCTCTTTTCCTGAATTCTTTTCCTTTTAAATTTCTTTTGCCATCAACTAAACTTTTATAAAAGGAATCGTCTGGCCAAAAAGTGCACGAATCACTGATTCTTTCGATTCATATTTTTTCTGCCTTGTAATTATTCTAGAGTAATTTCTGTTCTTTACGAATTCGCTTTTTGGTAAATGATTTTTCCGCTAGATTCTCTGTTACCATAGTTGTCTGACTAAAAAGTACCTCTACTACTGGTTGATCAAAATTGGGATATTCTACTGATTAGAGATTTTAGTTTTTCTTATTTCTGTTTTTATATAGGACTTTATTTACTTATAACTTGACTTTTTGCTTGACTAAAAATGGATTACACTACTGATTTTTAATTAATTTTATATTTATTTATATTTAATACATTTTTTCAGTCTCCAATTTATTTCATACTCATTATTACACTACTGATTTTTAATTATTTTATATTTATTTATATTTAATACATTTTTTCGGTCTCCAATTTATTTCATACTCATTTTTGTTAGAAGCTTCCTTTAGGGGAATTGTCGAACAAAAACCCATTTCTACTACTGAATGTCTGACCAAAAATTAGTTAAACTACTTACTTCATACATTCTCTTTTCCTGTGTCAATTATTATTTTGAAATCCCTTCTAATTATCATTATTCATAATATTCTAACAAAATATAATATTTATTGCAAGATCATTATTGTTCATGTCTTTAAGGGCAAACTTTAAGAATGTTTTTCAATAAAAGCATGCAACAATTTGAAACACAAGTTTGTTTTGCTCCTTTGTCGATAACCTCCGCAATTTCAATAGATTTGAATTCGGGGAAGACACAATGCTCTTTGGAGTAGTTTGGGAACATTGAGAAATTCCTGAACGTCTCTGAAAGCTCGTTTGATCATTAAGTTCGCGTTTAGAGTCTCTCCGATTACTCCCGTTCTTGTACTACTTATAGGCACTAAAGATTAAATCTTTAGTGATTTTCTATCTAGTACCTATACCTATCTATGTATCTACCGACCTACATCTCTATAGATATAGATAAAGACATCGTTTTTCTGCAACCAAGGCCTAGCTCTATTGGTTAATATCCCGACATCGTTCCTAGGGTTGATGGCCAATCATGGTTCTGGCCGCGACGTTCATTTGTTTTGCGGTGCGGTGTGCCATCCAATTTTCTTCCCGCCGATCGATTTCCTGCTTCCCTGCTGCGGACAGCGGTGAACTGTCTGCCGCGGCATGTTACCCCTGTTTCAGGGGATCAAAATCCTTTGACGTTCATTGGCTCGAAAATTCTAAAACGTTTACTGAATTTGTGTCTGGAAACAATTTTTAAATTGGCCAACATCTTGAAGTCAAAATTAACGATAATTAAGGGTATGTGATACATAATGATGTCACGAATTACCAACCGATTTTTTATTTATATTCAACGGGTTTAATAAGAGAGAAATGCAAATATAATGCTGAAATTTGAAGAAATAATAGGGAATATATCAAGAAATCTGGTGCGTTTCAGTTTTTATTTTTAAAAAAATTATTTCTGAAATTTTTGTTTCAAAATAGAAACTGAAACGCACCAGACATCGATGCCTTAATATATTCTTTATTGTTTCGCAAAATTTCAGCATTATATTTGCATTTCTCTCTTAATAATCCCGCTGAATGTGAATAAAAAATCGGTCGGTAATTCGTGACGTCATTATGTATCACATACCCTTAATTACAGACTCGTGGTAACGGTTGCTTATAATCGTAAATAGTTTCTTGCCATGATGATTCATAATTTTTAAAAATTTTGTGCAGGTTTAAATTGAATTCGAGAAATGGGAGGACAAATAAAATTTGAAGTGGAGGAATTTTCAATTATTACCTACACTAAAAAAAATGGTTAGTTTTGAGTCAACTACTTTGGTTTTTAACATATGCCTCTACTATTTTATTGGTTGGGACAACTATTTTATTAGTTGACGTGACTATTTAATTTTTTGGAATAATTTTAATAGTTACATCACCTAATAAAAATTTGTAAATACTAAAGTATTTTGCTTAATTCTAATCATGGGAATTAGTAAAATTTACTAAAATTCACTGAAACCTGTGGAAAATAACGGTAATTTCTGTAAATTTTCCATTGATCCTGAAATTTCAATGAATTTTCCCCTAATTTTCAGTGCTCTTTAAATCTAAAGTAGTAGTTTTCTACTAATGAAGTAGTGTCGAATCGTTTACTAATTGCTTTAATTATTTTTAGTTAATTATTATTAATTATTATAATTATTTTTAGTAGAAAACTACTAATTCGCTTAGTAAGACTTACTAAATTAATTAGTAAGCTTATTAGAAAACTACATATTCAGGGTTTAGAGAGTGAAATTTTATTAATTGCCATTAAGTCCCTGAGAAAGCTGAGAAATTAGTGAAATTTGACTGATTCAAAGTATGTTCAATGTTTTATCGTGCGAAATATTTCATAAAAGTTGTTTTAAAATCCAAAATTAACTTATAATTTTAAATGAGGTTTATAAAACAGAATAATTTTGAAAGGATCTGCATTTCGATAAATGGATTTGTTTATTACTTTTCAAAGTATATATAATTGAATTATCGGATCATACGAGTTAGCGAACGATTTTATCGCTTGGGAAATGAAATATATTTTAATAGGCTCTTGCATAAATGATCACGTTTGAATATAATTGATTCATGCAAATGAATACTGTATAACTGATCGCTTTGATTAGTAAAGAAGAGCCAGTTATATTCATTGAATTATATATAATTTTTCTTGAAAATAACAAAATTTGTATCATAACAGCGCAATTATTCACCCTTATGTATTAATATCACTTCATTTTAGTGCGAAACTATTTTTATCAATAATTTATAAATTTTGTAAATTAACGGTCATTTTATCTTAATAAAAAAGAATTACAATCGGGTGGAAATAAAAATAGTGTAACAAAGAAAATTATGTAATTATTGAGTTTCAAAATTGTAGGGGAAAATTAGCAATGGGATTGATCGGAAGCCAATAAAACATCAGATACGATTGACAATATCGTGACTGACCATACTGTGATTTATCACTAGTTACTTCGAGCTGTCGATTATCTATCTATAAGCCGTCACTCATGCCGAAGCGTCAGTTTTCCTTATCGCTATAGTACCTAAAATCCTGTAGACTGAATCAATTTTCGAAAATTAGATACGAAAATACGATTTCAAAGCTGTTTAAAAAGTGAATGTTCTTTTTTATGGCATTTTTATAATCCAATTATTCAAACACATTTCTGTGGCTTTATAAAAATAAAAATTGAATTAAGTGTACACGTCAATATCCAATAAAAATATACTAAATGTCAAATCATAATTTACTGCTTACGAAAAAGTATCTACCATTGAAGTGACAACATCAGGGAAGTTATTTATCTCTGACTTATCCACGAAATATCTCCAGCATTGTTTAAAAATGTAATATAATATTTTATTTAACGATAATACAATTGCCTTAAAAAATATTGTTCCCTCTAGAAAAGTGCCCTTTGCAGACTAAACAAAAGCAAAGGGAAAACTTGGAAAAGAGGTCATGAATCCCAAATTAACCCAGCGAAATACGGAACCATTTTCCAGAGCTTTTGTAAAGAAAGTTTTATTTGAAAAGCGTAAGAAATATTTCCCCATTTCCTTGAAACTTTGGCACTTAATGGACAGAAATTGCAGGCAATAGGAACTTGAATCGTTTTATTGGAATTTGCGTAAACTATCCTAACCGTTCACAGCTGAAATAATAAAATGAATAATCTTTAATAAAAGAGATAATGTGTAATAATAAAATGAAAATTTCTAATAAAATGGATGAACACTAAAATGAATACCTGGTGCCTGAGCTAGATGCAATCAAATTTTTAATAAAGAATTCAATGAACATTTAAAATTTTCCAAAATAATTTTTGAAATACTTTTTTATAGAATTGAGCTAGACTTGTAAATGGTTTGAATTTTCTTAGAGAGTCATGCACAAGATATAGAAAAAAATTCGCACCCCTTTGGCAATCAGCAGTCTAATTAAAAATGCTCCAGCCTTACAAACGAAGACAAAAGGAGCTTTTATGAATCGCTCTGAGGATTCTTCGCGACACGCGTTCTCACTGTAACGTAGATTAAATTTCGCTCGTTAAAGCTTCAGATGACAAATCAAAACACAACGCAGGAATGCTTCACTTTTATTCGTGCCTCGAATAAAACAATATGCAATTCACATTTTTTTCAAATAAAAAAATTTGTATTTTATAAAATAAAAATCTTATTTTCCAGTTTTTAGGAGGAAAAGTTTCTTTTTACCTAAATAAAATAAATTTTAGTTCAGAAAAGAATCTTTCTTTTGAAAATATTTTAATATTTTAATTTAATTTTGATTGTAGTATATAAAACGTCGATCATGGCTTGAAGGGCCCATTAATTTTCGAAAATTTAATTAAATCCTGAGTAAGGATAGTCAACAAGTAAGAGACATATGTCTTCCAGGTTGTCCAATAACGAAAGACGAACATTCCTCTCGAAAGACGTAAAACGTCATTAACACTAATATTACAGAGCTTGTTATAAAAAGAATCCTCTTTTTTGGTTGGCAAATACAAACTTGTAAAGAATTATAAATTATGGGAAAAAAATACAACCAAATATTGTAGAACACAAAAAAGGCATTGTATATTATAAATATAATTACGAATATACAGTACAAGTCAGAAATATAAGACTACTTGTTTTTGTGAGATGCATAAGTTCTCATAATTTTTTTGACACAGTGTGCGTAAAATGCGTTTTTACACACCCATATTAGTGGGTGTGTCATAAGCCGTTTCACGCACTAATATGGGTGTGTAAAACGCATTTTACGCACACTGTGTCAACAAAAATTATGAAAACTTATGCATCACTAATATGGGTGTGTTAAAAATGCATTTTACGCACACTGTGTTAAAAAATATCGTAAGCAACTCGTGCGTACGGTTTTACGCACATGTTGCATAATATACTATTATAATCTACGAAATAAAATTTTCTCCTCAAAATAATACGAAAGCTATCGAAATTCTGCATTAAATAAGTCCAAGTTGAAGTGATTTTGTCAATTCTGGAATAAAAGAAAATTCGATTTCTTCTGAAACTTTCAATAACTTACGAAATCCTCGGGCTGATTTTTAAGAAAAGAATGAAAATGAAATTCATACACTCCTGAAATTTTAGAATTTCATAACTGTATGAAGAGAATTCTCTAACTTTTTTTCTCTCAATTTTGCTAAAAACTGAACTTGGAACAAAAAAGTTGTACAATTTCAAATAAATCGAGTATTCAGAAAAATTAATTTTATAGAATATAGAAATTAATAATATTCCTATATCATAATAAAATTTATTAAAATGTAATCGGGCAAGTGCACGAATTCTTGGCACCTGAGCCCATTTATTGGCATGAAAAAAACCGAAGTGAATTTATTTAATTTTGAATCAATATCTGATTGCACTGGATATTGCATAACTAATATGCTTTATACGTAAAAATGGTAATAGAATTAAATTAACTAAAGCTAAACAAGCTGAGCAATCGTATTATCTAATAAATTAGAAAGAGGTGTTAACAATTAGGGGGGGGGGTGCCAAAAATCGGTGCTCTTCCCCTATAGACTAACTTCTAATATTTTTAAAAAAATAATTATACGTTATTGAAATTTTACAACTTTTATGTGCCAAGTTTAGTTTTTGGCAGATATAAGGAAAAAAATTGCAGAGTTCTCTTCATACGCTCATGAAATTCTGTGAAGATTTATCTTTAAAATGAGCCCTAGGGAATTAAAAATGTTAATTGTTTCGTAAGTTATTGAGAGTTTTACAAAAATCGAATAATGCACTATTTTTATAATGCTTTTTTACAGAATTGACAAAATCACTTCTTCATAAGCTTATTTAACGGAAAAATTCGATAGTTGTCGTATTATTTTGAGGAAAGAATTTTACCTCCTAGGTTATAAAAATTAAGAGAACTTATTCATCTCACAAAAAAACAGATGCTCTGAAGTCTTATATTTGTGACAAGAAATATATTATGAAGATAAATAATTGCAATAAATTAATTAAGGAAGCACTAAGAAAGTAAATTAATTTAAAATACACAATAGAAAAAGAGCGAGTAAAAACCGCTTTATAAAGTATTATAAAGTATTCTGATATTCTCTTTATGTAAAACCACTAATTGTAAAAAACCACAATCTAAAAAGGAATACTAAAAGAGAAGAAGCAGTGCAATGTGAAAAAGATTATGCAAAATTTATCAAGCTTTTGCTGAAAACGGAGTTAAGCGGAAATCAGTTTATTGCTTGCACATGATGGCACAAACAACGTGTTCATTTTTTTCGGATCAAAGCATTTCATGAAAAAAAGGTAGATGGTGCGCGAAAAAATCTAGAAGAGAGTGTGAGAGAGATATGAAACTGCTATAAATTTTCCTTTGTCATACTAGATCCGGTAATAAAACTGATTTAATACTTTCGTATATCTGCTTTATACCTGTAATTATTTCATGTGTCTTTATACAAAATTTGTTCAGTTATTCTATAGTGAAAGTTTTTATCAATTTTTCTATCAGTATGTTCTACTTTAAGGATTCACTTTTTTATGAAAATTGAATATAAATTTTAGAGTGGTTTCTTAATTAAGATGGAATTACTATTTGAAATTAGCTCACTTATAATCATTATTTATAATTAAAGCTAAAATAGGAGAGGAAGCTTTAAACAATAAGGGTGTCCTGAACTAAAGGTACTTTGCTGTAATTACCACAACACCTGGTGCAAGGTGTTTGTGCACCTGATACCATAACGTCTTGATATTCGCCTCGTGAACTTCCATTTTAGAATCGAGGATTTGTGGATTAGGTCGAGCCCATTTCGATTCCGCGGACCCAGCTTACGCGATAACACTTTCGAGAAAATTACGACTCTTGAAATTGAAAGCCCTCTGGGGTTTCAATGAAATTTTTCTATAAAAGAGGCTTTTGCTATTGTTGGTTTTTAATAACCGGAAAGAACGATCTTTTCCTCGCATTTTATAAAGTGCAATTAACTTACCTACTATTTCAGAAACATTACATTCTACCTTTTTGATATTAAATAATAATTTACAAATTAATTTTATCAATCCTTATAATACTTTTGTATAATTTATCATTGTAACCTTATTTAACGTAAAACATTTAATAAATTTTGCATTTTATAACGAAACGTTTCACAGAATGTTTTTAAATTGCAATATTTCATATAGTAAGAGAAGTGGAAAAAATTGTGTGGACTATAATTCGCTGGTTGAAAGAAACTCAAGGTAATTGAAAATGTGAAAAAGCGTCATTTCCCTATTATCAAAACGTGAAGGATTGTATTTCACATGAAGGTATATTCAATTTCAAATGAAATGGCATAGAAGGAAGACTGCTGCTGCACCTGATATTCATAAAGTTAATGGAAATTAATTAATATTTAATTACTAGGTACCTCATGCACGAAGCAATATGTAATATTCTCTTGTCTCACCTCATTGTACCCTGATAAATAAAATTAGACTTTAACCAAGAGCAATTTCAATATTCTGTACCATTTCTAGAATTTTAATTTTTAAAGAATATAAATATTAACGAAAAAAATTCAGTTCCAACATCTTCATTATTGTTAAGAAGTTCCATTTTTTGAATGTTACATTGGTTTTTAAAGCTGATATGCTGTAAGGAAAAAAAGAGAAAAATATTTGTGGAATGAATGAGAGTTTTGAATGAGTGATATTGAAAAATTATAAATTCAAATCACTCTTGATTAATTAAAGCCGAAGCTGTGTATCATCATATATGTCTATTGTCAAGAGCCTCTTGTTATATCATGAGGTTAACTATAGATATGTTCTATGTAGAGTGTTATCGACTCGCTCGTTGACAGTTTGCAATTTACGATCGAGATGTCATTCTCATGGCCGAATATATTGCGTTAGTACCACTGTTTCAGGTAAAGTCACTAATTATTGATGACAATTAGAATGTAGAAACGGCAACGAGCGTCAGTTTCTGCCATCAACATTGAATTACCGTCAGCCGCTCTTTTGATAGACTTGTCCGAAGCTTAGCTCTGTAACAATGATACCTCTATTGAGTACAGTGGGCTAGAACCGTTAGAACATAATGGTTCCCTGCAACAAAAGACTCTATACATTCTCCACAAGACTTGCATGAAAAGTTTTGACAAATTAGGAGTGCAGCTCTGATTGATGAAAAGACAGAATGACAGATTAATTGACACTTTGAATAATGTGATATTAAACACACACTTTTCCCTCTATTTAAAAATGTCGATACACTTCTTTTTATACTCGAAATTTTTTCTTTTTACAATCATATTTTAAAGCACAGAAAAAAGCTGGGCTTATTTCGAGTTGATAGTTGATTACATTTTGAGACGCAGCATGATTGAGGCAAAAAGTTTTTACTTTGAGACTTTGCAAAAAAGTCTCAAATTAAAATTTATTTGACGCTTGATTTTCATATGCATTCTAAAAACCTTGAAAACTGGAAATCTAAATGTGAAAATTCGATGAAATTAATTTAGACACTTTCCAAAGTGTTTTAAACTTTAATTTAAGTTTTAATTTAGACTTAAACTTTAATTTAATTTTTAATTTAGCTTTAAACTTTAATTTAAGTTTTAATTTAGTTTTAAACTTTAATTTAAGTTTTAATTTAGATTTAAACTTTAATTTAAGTTTTAATTTAGTTTTAAACTTTAATTTTATCTAAAAAAAGTAATTATAAGATAAAATAATGGTTACAAAAATTTTATTTGAAATTCAGATGCAAGAGGTTAAATTCTCGACACTTTTGTAGCATTTTTAAGAAGTGAAGATTTTATTTAAAATGTCGAGACTTACATAATATGATGTATGTATTTATATTGACTTTTCGAGTAGACATTTCCTATTTATTCCGATTTTCGGCAATTAAGCATAAAAAATACTTTGAAATATGGAACTTTTTGAGATTTTCCCAATTTTGAGAGGCATCATCTACAGAGAAAAACCAAAAAATTCAAGATTTTCAGGGCATGAAATTCACTATTTGCACAAAAAAATCTAGTTTTTGTTACAGTTTGTTTTGGGTAACGCTTGTCTCCAGGTATAAGGCATAAATCTGTTCTGCTCCCTCAAGGCTTAAAATTGTTACAGATTCCAGATTGAATTAAGCCTACTTTTTGGGCTTGAAATTAGACCTTTTTATCTGTGTGATTTAATGTCCACGAAATTTTGTGTTGGTCTCGACCCTATTTTAGTAGAATGCTAATTTGAAAAATACTAAATACAATCGCGATTTTGAGGTTTGAATGAACTTTACAATTAAGTTGAAGTTGACTAATGAGATTCTATGTCACGAAATTTGATTTTGAGAAACGTTCTTAATTCTTTTAAACTTTGAAGATGTCCGTGAAAAACAACGCATGCCAGTATTAAGTAAATCATTAAACGCGTAAGCAGTCATTAATCAATTTAAGAAGTTTTAAATTCTGAAGACTCAAAATAAGTCCCAAAAAATACGAGACGCAGCAAAAGTAACTAAGTCCAGCTTTTTTCTGTGAATAATAAAAATATTGGCAGTAACTGTAAGGTTCAAATTGTATGAAACTGTAATTAAAAAAGAAGGGGAAAGTGGTATATGAATAGGAAAAATTCCCGACTCACAATACTCGTGACTTTGGTAGAAACAAAGAAAATATTAGGTAGTTAATTAAAGCTGAAACATTCTTTGAACTAGTGACAATGGTATTTTCTGAATTATATTAACCACCTATTTACAATTCTTTTGAAAGTTTACAATTTTATTCAGTCTCTAAATAAACTTTGTACATGTAAACACATTAAACAACGTTAAATAAATGTTGTTTTGGGAGTATAATTAAACATATTAATTATAGACGTTAAAAATGAAATGAAATGAAAAATCAAATGAAAATAATATGTACGCATAAAATAATACTTTTTCGAAGGTTTCGTCAAATTTTAAAAGAAAAATCAAAGTGCGATATGGAAAAAAATAGTTTAATCTATAATTGTTTATTTTCAACGTTAGTTATTTGAGATTTTCTTTCGCTTCAGAAAAAAACCGTAATTCTAATTCAATCTTCATCATTGACAGTGTATTTTGTTCTTTAAAATATTAAATGCAAATCTATTTGGATGAATTTCATTAAAAATAATCTTGCTGGGTAAATAGATAGTTAGATAAAATATTAGTTAATTAACAATTTATGCAAATTTCACTGAGTTTTAATAAAATCCATCCAAATAGAGTTGAAGGTAATATGTTAATATTACCTTCAATATTAATATGTTAATATGTATTATAAACTTTAAGGAACAAAATACACTATCATTGATGAAGATTTAGTTATAATTACGATCTTTTTTAAAATGAAAGAAAAAATACAAAATCTTAAATAACCAATGTCAATTAAACAATTACAGATTCAACTTTTTTTTTTCTAAATCACAATTAGATATCTCTTTTAAATTTTTTTATATTTATCAACGTGGTTATTTCTTGGATTTGACAATATTTCAAAGATTATTAAAACTGGAGGTGCGATAAGGGATGAACATTCTTAAAGCCAAAAGTGTTGTTACAATTCAGGAAAAAAAGTTTCGTTTCAAAAAAGGAGGTCTTGTTTTAAGATAAAAAATAGTTTTAATTTAATTATAGGTGTAATGAAATTAATCTGCAAAACAAAAGTAAGATTTTTTCTGGGAACAAACAAGTAGGGAAATAATCATAAAACAATGTTAGATATATAGCTAAAAAATGTATATAGCTAAAAATTACTTCAAAAACACATTGTTCGTGTTACTTTATCCTGGTACATAATTGATAAAATCCTTTATCTTAAAATTTACTTTAAGCATACACATTCGATACGAATCAGTATTACGTACCACTCTACCCTATGTAAATAATTTTCTAACCGAGTTTTCTTTACGTTTTTCATAAAAAAAGCTATTTACCGAGTTTACATTTGCATTTCGGAAAGTAATATCGATATTAGTAAAAAAAAATAAATGGAGCGAAATGTGTACGCCCGAGTGTGTTTTATTTTCAAGTGAGGCATGTAGGCCAAGGCGAAAGGGAAGACGAATGCAAACAGCCTGTTATAGGGCTACATATATGCAGGATGTAAAATATATAGGTATGCTTTAACTTTATATGAGAGAGTAAGAATTCTCAGTAAATAAACACAAAACATAGGAATCGATGCAAACTTCTCTCCCTACTGAGTTTGTGTATTTTGAGCCGCACGCCCATTTTCTTCCCCTCATAATCGCATAATGTCATTTTGCATGCACTGTTTGACATTATAACGTTTCTAAACTGTTGAACAGTTTCACTGGAAATTCGTGAAAAGCACGAAGCACTACAGAGACCTACTGAAACGAGATAGGTGTTTACGAGTTAAATATTCTTGGAATGTAGGTTCTTTTTCCCAAACTGAATTACCAATTAATTATCATAAATTATTATATTATTGTAAAGCAATAAATAAATTAGATATAGAAACGAAAAACGGAAAACATTCCATTTTTTAAATCTATCTTGTCAGTAACTCAATTCCTTCTTCTTCATCTCATGAATGTTCTCTAAAGACACATTTCTAGCCAGGAAACATTTTTTCTCAATCGGAATGAACTGCGCCCTATATCTTTCGTCATCTTTTCAATTTTTTATTCTTTCAGCTCCAGGAAGAGCGGTCGACGAAGTTTTGCTTGGGGAGGTTGACATTTCCTTGCAAGAAAACAACTTGGAAATTACTACGGAGGAACCTTTTCTGAAAAAGTGTATTGTCGACGGAAAGGCCTATTCCCACAGTCAAACGGTAAGTTCAATTATAAAGGTTACTTTTAAAATATTATTTGAATATGAATTTAATTTAATTTCATTTTAATGTCAATTTCTTCCTCTATTTTAGAATATACATATTCCAAAGAGTATCAAATGTTTTAAAATTCAATGCAAGTTTGTAATGCAACTAAAAACTACAAATGTTACTTATTTTCCAATTAAATAATTTAAATTGACTCAACAGCGAGAAATTTCTCTGAAATTCAAATACCATTATTTTTACAAGTCGAAAGAACAAAAAGAGGTGAAATTCACGCTTGTCTGACGTTCATACATAAAATATCGATTTAACAATGCGCTTCAGCCTGGTGAAGACATAAGCAGATGCATCAAGCAGAAATTTGCAAAATTCACTCTGTCCTGTTCATTCAAAACAACCCAGTGAACTTAAGGCGAGTGGTGAAAAATATTCAGAGGTTGTCAGAGAATTATTTGATCGATTTGGTCTATCAACATGACTCAAAGTGAGGACAAAATATTTGCTGCGTGCAATTCGAAACGAATTGCACCCATGAATATTTATGTACATAACAGCAAAGGATTTCCGCATGAGGCACAGTAAACTTGAAAGGATATCGCCATCTCCAATTTTACCCTTTTTATTCATTCACCCCACCATGATCACCCACCAAATTTAAACGTACTCGCTCTTCATACACAAAGTTCAGTCGCTTGAATTGACTTACGATTTATACGTCGAATTTTTTTTTAATTTCCACGATTGAAAACTTTTCAAATAGACAGATGTAAAATATTTTGCTTTGCGCTTTTCACGAAAGGAAGATATTTTTAGTTAAGTAAAAGTAAATAAATTTTTAATATTCTATACTGATTCAATTTTTTCAGGAAAATTTCAAAGTAAAACAGATTTTAAATTAAAATAACCAAATTTTTTTACAACTATTCAAATTCTAAATTAGTGAAAAGTCACTTTTACTAATTCAGATTTACAGCCTATGTTTTGAAATAACTTTGCATAGTATTACACTGAAGATAAAAATTGAGCTTACATCCTTACTGCACTAATTGAAACAGAAAATGCTTTTTCTTTCATGCGTGTAAAATTATTATACTTTATACCTGAGAGAGTTGGTTTCAATTCGATCCTTCAGTTCATGTTTCTTTATTACATCTGCATCCAATTAGTGATAGAAAAATGCTGAAAATATGAATGCACATTTGAATCGGGTCATCCGATGCATCGATCGACACCTAGTACCTCGTTTCTTTTTTCTACTTTAGATCTCACGTCGAGCTTTCCCTCACATATTGCCTTCGAAAATCCCCTGACAGATTTTTTACGTGAGAGTATTTTTACTTTTTAATTTACCATTTTGCTAGATAATTACGGTGAAAAAATTATATTTGGACAGTTGAAAGTAAAACAAGTAAATAAAAATAGAAGATTGTCATTAAAATTTCAATTTTAAGCTTAAAAAAATTAATGTATAGTTGAAAAGCAGAGACTCCATCTTGAAAAAATATTTACAGGGATCATAGTCTCTATTGAATAGAAAAAAAAATTATAGAAAATTCTGAAAGATTAGGAAAAATTCTGTAGTATTCTAAAAAAAAAAGAAAATAGAAAATAGAAAAGATTTTTGAATATTCTGGAAGATTTTTTGAAGTTTTAGAAAACAATGGATTATAGAAGTTTATGGAAGAGTGCAGAGGATTCTAATAGATTCTGGTACAGTCCAGAATATTTCTTAAAATTTTAACAAATTTTTGACAAAGAAAAATAAAATAGAAAAGATTTTAGAGTATTCTGGAAGATTCTTTGAAGTTTTAGAAAACAATGGATTATAGAAGTTTATGGAAGAGTGCAGAAGATTCTAATAGATTCTGGTACAGTCCAGAATATTTCTTAAAATTTTAACAAATTTTTGATAAAGAAAAAGAAAACAGAAAAGATTTTAGAGTATTCTGGAAGATTCTTTGAAGTTTTAGAAAACAATGGATTATAGAAGTTTATGAAAGAGTGCAGAAGATTCTAGTAGATTCTGGTACAGTCTAGAATATTTCTTAAAATTTTAACAGATTTTTGACAATTTTTGAAAAGTCTAGATGATTTTGGAAGGCTTTGGAAGTATCTGGAAGATACTCCCAAGATACATTCTAGCAGTTTATGGAAGAATCCAGAAGATTCTATGAAGTTTCCTAGAAGATTTTTAAAAAATTAAAGAAATTTTTAGGGATTTTAAAAGACTCTGAAAAACTTTGAAGGATTCTGGAAGAGACTAAACAATTCTAGAAGAAGAAACCAGAAGATTATAAACAAATTTTGGAACATTCTAGAATATTGTGGAGAATTTTAAGAGATATTGGAGAATTTTTTTTTAATTCTAGAGGATGAAAAGTTATGGAAGAGTACAGAAGTTTCTGGAGGATTCTAGAAGGTTCTGGAACATTCTAAAATATTTTAGAGAATTTTAAGAGATTTTTGGCCATTTTTGAAGATTCTAGATGATTTTGAAAAACTCTAAGACTATATGGATTATAAATGATAGATTATAGATTATAGAAGGTTAGGGAAGAATCCAGAATATTTTAAAAAATTTTGAAACATTCTAGAGTATTATGCAGAATTTTAACAGATATTGGAGAATTTTTTTACATTCTAGAGGATCTTAGAAGATTTTGAAAGACTCTCGAAGATTCTAGAAGAACCTAGAGGAGTTTAGAAGGTTTTGGGAGAGTCGAGCAGATTCTGGAACAGTCTTTGAGAGAATTTTAACAAACCTGTGGAAGTTTTGAAAATCTTAGAATGTTGTAAAAGTTTGGATATCTGTAGAAAAGTTTAGAAAATTGTAGAAGATTCTAATAGAGTGTAGAAGATTATAGGAGTCTTTTGTAGATTTTTTAGCATTTTTCAAGAATGGAAGATTCTAGAATATTGTGCAAAATCTAAAAAATTGTGCAGTATTAGATTAAAGGATTATAGACTATTAGTTTCTAAAGAATTTAAAGAATTGAAAATATTCTGGGAAAGTCTAAATAATAATGAAGAGTTTAAAATATTTGGAACATTTTTTATTAGATTCTAGAAGTTTTTTAAAGAAATTTATCAAATCCTTAAAAGTTACACAAGCTTCTGCAAAATTTT
This sequence comes from Euceroptres primus, assembly GCA_037177015.1. Taxonomy (NCBI): domain Eukaryota; kingdom Metazoa; phylum Arthropoda; class Insecta; order Hymenoptera; family Figitidae; genus Euceroptres; species Euceroptres primus. The sequence goes on from JBAGKK010017132.1 coordinate 27,561, forward strand.
GGAATATTCTAGAAAAATATTCCGAAAGACGCTAGAAAATACTGTTCATCAATAGAAGATCGACTTGGAACCTTATATTTAAATTAAATGATTAATTTAGTGAATAAAATAATAAAAATTAATTGTTGCAGATACCATCTTATGACACTAATTCCCATTGCCTCTGTGTCGCCGGTGAAGTCTATTGTTGGTGGCAAACTTATCATTTGAGTACGGACTCTTTGGCAGCCTTTGCTTCCTCATCTTCCTCTCCTTTGTCGATGAAGGGTACCTATATCTTCGAAAGTAGCACAGACTCCATCAAAAACTTGGAAGTCTCAGGAGATCCTTCAGAAGAGATGATGGAGGGAAGAGACAGCCACTTCGAAAACAACACAAACATCACAAGTGAATCGCCTACTTCTCCTGCCACCTGCAATATCATGGGTAAAGTATTACAAAAAAATTATAATTTAAAAATCGTTTGTAGGAAAAATTCCATTAACGTCGTTCATCAAAGTTTAATAAAAATGCCATATACATTGAGTCTGTCGATTAAAAAAGCACAGAAAATTTTCCAAGCCAGTTACGAAATTGATTAATTATTCAGAGCCATTTTAATGTAATCCTGTGAAATCTTTTGCAACGTTTTTATATTCTTTATGATTTATTGCGTAGTCCTCCTTAATTTCGAAAATCTCTGAATGTCTTGCAATCACTAAAATACTTTCCAATTCGTTACTTTCTTTCCTAAATCAACTGTAATAATTTTTAAAATAATTTAATTTTAAAGGAAAAGAGTATCACGAGGGCGAAACTTTGCCACATTCAACCGGAAATTGTGTGGAATGTAGTTGTGGACCCGAGGGTCGAATCAAATGTTCACCAAAAGACTGCGTCGCTCTGAAATCAGAAATTTCACCGGATAATCCACCAGAGGGAGAATTCGAGGTATTGAGGCTTGACCGAAACGGGGAAATCGACGAATCCTTTTAAATCAGAAAAAACGTGATATCTAAACAAAATACTCTGAACCACGAACAACACATAAACTGTGGAAAAATAACCAACTAAAGTACTTAAAAATTAACCCAATCAAAATATTTCAAGATGAGAAATAAAATTATCTAAAATAAAATAGTAAATATTAAATAACCAAAATAAACTAATCACTTGAATTTTTTTAATACAAAATATATTTAACAAACATGTTGTTTACAAGATTACTTTAGTTGGTGTCTTTTTTCCACATAAAAAGTGAACAAAGAAAAAAAAGATTGGCGCCTTCTCAAAATCGAGAGTGTGCCTTCGCTTCTGTGACGTCGAAAATCAACGTAGATCAAAAACTCTTCGACTAATAGATTTTTTATAAAAATATTTAAATTAATTTTTCAATTTTTTGTAGTTTAAATCTCCAATTTATGGATAATTTGTTTCTATCCATTGAAAACAAAATATAAAGTATGGATTTTAAACAAAATTTTAAACTGATAAGATATTTAAACTGGAAACCAAGGATTTGAAAGTATGTTTCTCATACGGTTCTTTAAAAGTGTTTACACTTTTTATGATTTTTGCTCAGTGCACTTAAACATAATCAATGATGCATTAAAGCATATTATCTTTTTTACGTAGAATTTATTAGCAGATTCAAAACGAATAGAGTAGTGAATCCAACTTAAAACTCATTGACCAAGTTAAAAATAACGGCCTATTCGTTACGTTAAAAGTAGCTCATGAGAAACTTCAGTAGATTCGATAAAAATTCGTGAGAATTGAGTACTGTCTTCGGATTCTGCACATATCGATTAAAAATACTTATCTATTAAGGCCCAAGGTTGAATTTAATATACTGACTTATTAAAGTGTAAATTAAATTACAGATGGCAATACAGTAAATTAATTTCTGAAAAAAGAAAAAATTTTATTATTATAATTACTTTAAAATTATCTGAATATAACAAGACTATTTAGATAAATTGATATTAAAAAAAGATTTTGAACCTTAATGAATAAATGAATTAAAGTGATAATATCTAGTCATATCCCTGAATTACGAGGAAGAGCAAATAGAGTTAAAAAATCTCGGTCTTGGCTCTTGACTATCATATACTCATGACACAAAAAGCGTTATAAAATGACGCAGAGGTCTTTAGACCCATATCCAAACAATAATTATCTAATGAATTGTAATCTTTCTCGTATTAAATTTAAATCTGTATATGCGTATCATTTTAATTATGTACTTTTAGACAAGCACAAATAATATTCACATTATAATGTATCTACGTAATCGTATTAAACATGGAACCAATTATCGAAAAACGATGTACACAAAAATATACGTATTACTCAATATAAAAGTATTGTATAGCAAGAGAAAATCCTAAGGTTCTCTGCCGCTTAAATATATTCACTGATTTTCAATTTTCAATACATATTAAGTTGTAAATTATCAAAATTATATTATAAATATAATTTATTAAGTTCTACACTTTTGTCAAATTATCTTTCATTTCCTTTATTTTCCTTTATTTTCATTTCCTTAGATTCTATCTAAAAATAACTTTCAGTTTGTAGATATTTAATCTTAACTTAAGGGTATTTAATACATAATGGTGTCACGAATTACCGACCGGTATTTTATTTATATTCAGCGGGTTTGTTAAGAGAGAAATGCAAATATAATGCTGAAATTTGAGGAAATAATAAGGAATATATCAAGTAATCAATTTCTGGTGCGTTTCAATTTTTATTTTTGAAAAAAAATTTTTTTGATCAGTTTTTAAAAATAAAAACTGAAACACATCAGACATTGATGTTTAAATATATTCTTTAATATTTCCCAAAATTTCAGCATTATATTTGCATTTCTCTCTTAATAAACCCGCTGAATGTAA
>JBAGKK010017133.1:0-11680 GCA_037177015.1 Euceroptres primus
ATTTAGTCTTAACTGGCATAAAAGGCTCAGTTTACTAGAGTTTATTTCTTTCCAAAGGTAGCTGTTAGAAGAAAAAATATCCTTGTAAATATTAGAGTATTTTGAGATAGAGACAGCTTCTATATCCTCTTTTTTTATTTTCTCTTGTAATTTACTAACTATCTCATCAAAACATTGTTTTGCGTAATCTGCGCATTGATTTTCAAAGACCCGTTTGAATCCTAATTCACCGAGAATGTGCTCCAGCTGAGCAACCCAGTTGAATTTAATATTATCTGAGTTGGATTCCAGCATGTTCAGTTGCCTTAACTTATTGTAACATTTTTTAACAAGTCTTTCGTCTGACATTTCTAATACTTTTATCCAAAATCGTAAGGCCCTCGCTATACAGTTGCATTTCAGCTTAGATCTATTCAGTTCGAGTCGTACCATATAATTTGGAGTATTCCGGGGTAGGTATAAGATTGATTTAAAATATTTCATCTGCACTACTTCAATTTCATCAAAATAACGAAGCGACCATATTTCGGAGCCGTATAACAATGTTGCCGAGATAACCGAGTCAAAAAGTTGATTCGCCGCTAGAATTGATTTTGGCTTGGCCTTACATAGGGTTTGTTTAGTGCTGCCTATAGCTACATTTGCCTTTGATATTCGCTGCATGGTATTTTCCCTAAATACGCCAGTGCTCTTATATACTACTCCCAAGTAACAATATGATTTTACGATTTCTATTTCTTTCTCCCCCAAAGTGAATTTTCCAAAAACTTTATTATTCGGGCTTTTATGAAAAGGTAAAATCTTTGTTTTTGAAGCATTGATCTCAATATCGTTTTCTTCACAGTATTTCTTCAGAATATTCAGTTTCATCTGCACGTCTCTGGGAGATTCGGCTAAAATAACTAAATCATCAGCAAAGGCCAAAAGTAATATTTCGAGCAGTTCACCTAAACCTACCCCTGAAACTCCATGATCCCTGAAAAATGTTTCCATGTCGCTTGTAAGAAGCAAGTAAAGTATAGGACTCATGATTTCACCTTGAGGAGTTCCCATACTCATCTTAATAGGATTAGAATGAACTCCGTTAATATCGTAATATATGTACATTTTTTCGTAGAGTTTTATCATTACTCTGAGTAGTTTGCTATTCAGACCTAGATCTTGGAGTTTCTTCCAGAGAATTTGGTGATTTACTGACGGAAATGCCTGTTTAAAATCAACAAAAATGGCAAACAGAGTCCTACCTTTCTTTCTTATGATCGAATGGATCGCTGTTGTTAAAATAAATATGTTGTCAATGCTACTTCTTTCCTTTCAAATCTGAATAAGTCAAATTTTACTAATTCATCAGTGACTCAATTCTAACTATGGAAATTAGTAGAATTCTACTGACAATTTGTGGGAAATGACTAAAATTTCAGTACAAATTTCTACGGATTCACCAGTAGAAACAATAATTAAAGTTTCAGTGGTGATTACTGAAATTTCAGTTATCGTTTCTACAGGCGAATCTGTAGAAATCCAATGAAATTTTAGTAATTTTCCACAAATTGTCAGTAGAATTCTATTAATTTCCATAGCTAGAATTGAGTCACTGATGAATTACTAAAATTTTACTAATTCAAATTTGGAGAGTGGAGATAATTAACTGTATCTTTTTTATTATTGTGAGGAATTTCCTTAAATTTTCAAAATCCGTAAAGAAATTTGAGAAAATTCAAAAATTCATAAAATGGCGGCTAGTTTTATGAAAATAAGAATCTGGTTTCTTTTGAAAAATATGTCAGATAAGGGAAAAAGTTCAAGGGGAAAGATGTTCTCTTTAAAGATTCTTACAAAAAGTTCCTCCACCGTTTTTCGATATTTTGAACAGTTTTTTAAGTATTTCCAAAAATGTGGTTTTTTGCGCAACTTTGTTGTTTTCCTTTCCGACTGCTAAAGTACGTATAAGAAGCACTAATTATTTTAATAAAATTTTAAACCTGAATTTTTTTCAATAATCTAAATGATTAAAATTTTCCTAATTTTCAATAAAATGTAGTATTATTATAGGTCAATCGATTCGTTTTGGGTCAAGGAATTCTTTGTTTTCATTATTGCACATTGATAACTTGAAATTGTAAATATTGATTTCATAAAATTATAAATTGTCAATTTTTTCAATATTATATAAATGAACAAAATTTTCTCAATCTTCAGTAACATGTATTAATATTATAGGTTAATCGATTCGTTTCGAGTCAAGGAATTTTTTCCTTGAATTATGATAATGCAAAAAGTTTTAATTATTATAAAAACCGATTTTTCAAGTATTATAAAAGTGCTGGAAAAAAATCCAATTAATATTTTTTATGTGTCTGATTTGAGATGTTAGTAGTAAAAGTAAACCCTTCAAAGTTCATCACTTTATCTGAAACCGTTCTCAAGTTAATCGTGTTCACAGATAAGTGTGACACACGCACAACCAAGTTGCGAAAAAAATTCAGATTTTTGGAAGTACTCAAAAAACGGTTCAAAATATCGAAGAATGGTAAAAGTACTTTTTGTAAGAATCTTCACGGAGAACAAATTTTCATCTGGACTTTTTTCCGTATCTCATATATTTTTCGAAAAAAACACAAATTTTTTATTTTCGGAAAACCAGCCGTCAGTGTCATTTGGTTAATTTTTTAGTTTTCTCAAATTTCTTTCCGGCTTTTGAAAACTTAGGAAACTGCTTACAATAGTGAAAAAACAGTTAATTATCTTCATTATTCTGAAAAACACCGGATTTTCAAAAAATGACCTGTTCTTTTAGAAAAAATTTTCGAAATTTTTTTGAAACCCTATCCTAAACATTTTTTTAGGCCAAAAAGAGCACATTTACGAAGTTTCATGCTTTCTTAATAATCTGAATCATTTTTGGTAGGTAAAAAAAACATACTATTCTGTCATAAAAATTATAGCTTCTTAAGATTGTCATAAGAGTGATAACTTTTTGTAGCATACCTTTACCTTGGCAATGTTCGTTTAATGATATATACATTTATTTTATTTTTTAATTTCTTGCAACAAATATTTGTCTTTTTTTTAAAATTCTTTAACTATGATGCAACACAATAAGGTAGAAGCTCACATGTGAGCTTCCCTCCAATCAACTAAAATTTTATTCTATCTACCGGAGATGATTATTTTCAAAAGTCCACCTAAAAATGCCAACTTTCTAAATCTGAATTAGTGAAAAGTGGGTCACCAATTCCCTTTAATGAAAATTTTTACTAATTATAAGTCGTATTTCACTATTTTGTTTAATAGTTTTAAGCTTTTCACTAAAGCTTTAGTCAAAAACTACTAATAAAGTAGAAATTTTCGCTAAAGTGAATTAGAGACCCACTTTTCAATAATTCAGATTTAGAGAGAACTAATTATACCTAATTAATTTAAAAAGCCACACCAAATTTTGAATGGTTATAGTTGTTAAAAAGAAAATATATTTAAAAAATCTTCTTTTGAATTCAGCAGAGTTTCTATCTCAAGGATATTTCAAGGGGAATCGCCACAATGCAAGAACTCTGGAGGGTTTTTGCAATAACTTTGATCACATCAGGAATCGTTACTGCTGATAATTGCCGAGTATCGAATTATAATGACGAATGTTCTTGCATCAATGATAATTTACTGACTACTATTAATTGCCGTAAACCTAATATCGAAAAAAATCCGCACTCCTTCGAAATTCAATATTCACCTGGTCAGAAAATTTCGATAAAATGTTTAAATAATCCAAGTTGGTCATCGTTTCATTACGAAATTAGTTCTGTTACCAAAGCAGCAAAACATTTCAGAGTCGAGAGCTGCAATCTTCAGGACAATGTGAACATGAACAAAATCGCAAGATTTGTGGGAGCAGAAAGGGCACAGGTCTTGGATTTTTTTAGCGATGGGGAAAATAAAAAACTAACTCTGAAGAAGGAGAATTTGCAAGGATTTCCTAATGCATTGGAATTATTTATTGAGAATCACTACTTCCTTGAGGGCCTGAACGAAGATTTACTAGAACATTTACCCCAACTCGAGACTCTAATCTTACGAAGGAACCAAATAAAATCGATACCTAAAAAGTTTTTTCACTATGTGTCCAACCTTACAACTCTTGAATTAAAAGATAATAACATTGAGACATTTGATACATTATCAGGGGATTGGTTTCAAACAAATAAAAAACTGCGCACTGTAAAAATTCTAATGGAGGCGAAACTTACGACTTTACCCAGTGGATTATTCAGCAATTTAACAAATTTAGAGGTTGTTCAACTAGAATACTGTAATCTACAAAGTCTTCCAAAGGACCTTTTTCAAGGATCGATAAAGCTGAAGGAAATTTCTTTATATAACAACGAACTGCAAACTTTACCTGCGAAAATTTTTGACGGTTTGGAGAACCTCAATATACTACATCTTTTCTCTAACAAACTAGAATCTCTACCAGACAATCTTTTCAGATCATGCAAAAATCTAAAAGAGTTAGACTTGTCTGAAAACAGGATTATGAATATTTCCAAGTAAATTTCTAATCAGTTGAAAAATTTATCGAATTCCAAAGAAGAAAATATTTAAATTTGATCTTTGAAAACTCTATATTGTATAAATGAACAAACATCTGTTTCATTTTTTCAGCTACTTCTTCGGAGATTTGGTATCTTTGGAAAAGTTGATTATGAATGACAACAAAGTAGTAAACATTGAAAAAAAGGCCTTTCTATATTTGGCAAATGTCATGACCATAGATCTTAGGAACAACAATATGAAAGATTTAACTTTCACGAGCGATGCTCATGGTGAAATATCTATATTTTTCGAATGCAAAAGTTTACAGACATTGGATCTATCTTTCAATAAAATAGAGATATTATTCAGTGATTGGATTGTAACACCTCCTGAATTATTTTCGTATTTGGACCTTTCTCATAACGCAGTAAAGATGATACAGGTAAGTTATTTCATTTTTTCCGAATTCAATATCAAACTTCAATACGATTCAATAAAAAATATAATTTATATCTTGATTATTTATTTTACGCTTTGAAAAGTTTGTTCAGCCCAACTTGTGAAATATCTGTCTTTTCCCAGTTGATAAAAAGTTTCTGTAATAATATCAGATGATAAGCATAACTCATAATACAAATGTTTTAAAATATAAAGTCCTTGTCATTGCTACTACCATACCAACGTACCTATTAATAAGGATATCATTCGTATCTGCATTATTCACAGGAAAAGGATTTGGATTTCAGACACAAGCAGAATTTTACTCTAAATTTGTCAAACAACCTTATAAAAAATATTTATCTAGGTGATTTGTTTGAAAATCATTTATTACCAAGATATAGTAACAAAATAGATTTGAATCTGGAGTTCAATCCTATTAGATGCAACTGTTTACTATATAATTTTACGCGTTTTTTGGATGAAACAATGAAACAGCCAGTGCCTTATAAATTAAAAATAAACGTAGGACTAACGAAATGCTCAGGTCCAAAAGAATTCCAGGATACGTATCTATTTCAATTAGAATCCAAAAATTATAGATGCATCGCACCAGAAAATATAAAATATAATAATGCTACCTTGTGTCCCGAAAATTGTACTAAATGGATCCAACCTTTTGAACGAAATCTTTATATCGACTGTTCCAATCGAAATCTCACTGAAGCTCCAAAAACGTTGTGCAATTTTGCTGATAATTTTTCTTATACTGTATTGGACCTCAGTGGCAACTATTTAAAGGAAATTCCAAGCTTTTATCGAACTGGGTATTATAAAATAAACTCCCTTTTATTATCGAGGAATAATATTACAACCATTTCCAACAAAATTTTTCCACTAATGCTTAGGGTAAGTAATTTTCCTCGGTGGAAAATTATGCACAATTTATGCAAAAAATGATGCATTATTTTTCCACCAGGATTTGTTTTTAGATTCAGTATTTTGTCAATAATAAAGTGTGGCATCAAAAAATAATATCAACCGACTCATGATAACATAATTTGACATTAAATATAAATTGACATAACTTCTCAATATTCAGTCGAAAGTTTAAATTTTAAATTGAAAAGTTTTTTGAAAATCCATTCAATATTCAAATACTCATAAAATTGTAGAAACATTTTTAAAACCTTTGAAATTGACTTCGTGCACTGTTAGAAATGAGCTTTTTAATATACATAATTTTTAAGATTAATGTACATATATTTTAATTTTAATGTACTTGTACACCTTAGCTGACGATTAATACACAATGTATATTAAACTTACTACACATTTATATTAAAACTAATACATTTTGTATTAGGTTCAAGATACTTTGTCTTAAATTTAATATGCGTGTGTGTATTAGATTCCAATGTCCGTACTGCATATTTGCTTCATACACCGTATATGATGCTTAATACAGATTTTTCTAAAAATATGTATCTTAATTTCAAAACCTTTACTTATTTTGATCCTAGTTTTGAAAATCGATTTCCTCAAATTCTAAATAGAAGTAATTTTAAAAAATTTTATGAAAATTGGTAAAAAATTGGTACTTTCTGCAGAATTTGGAGCTCCATGAGAACAGGATCACAACTCTATCGTATGATATGCTGTACCGAATAAATGCAACCCTGGGGAGAATAACACTTAGGGGAAATCCATGGAAATGCACCTGCAATAATAGGCATTTTTTGTTCTTCTTTCAATCCCGCGATTTGCCAATCGAAGATTTTGAGGAGGTAACTTGTGGAAATTCGTATGAATTACTCTATACGATTACTACAGAACAGATATGTCCCTTTCCCACTCATTGGTAAATTATTCGACTACGCTTTTACTATTCAAAAGTGTAACGCAATGAAATGTATTAAAATCACAATATATTTATGGTAATATTACAATAAATGTTTGTATATTCATAATTTATGTTGTTTGTAATTTATTATCGAAATCATTTTCATTTTCAGCATATCCCGATTTATTCCTACCTATCCCATTTCCTCCGATTTATTTAGGTTGATTCCGATTTATCCCAGATTACTCGGATTTATTCAAACTTATCCCGTTTCTCTCGATTTATCTAGGTTTATTCAAGCTTATCCCGGATATCGTGATTTATCTCAGATAATCACGATTTATTCCGGATATCCTTTCCGGTTTATCTCGGATATTCCCGGTTATCCTAGATTATTCCGATTTTTGTATTTCTCAAAATTTATCTTCGATTATCCGGCTTTATTCCGGTTTTTCCTCATAAATTCCTATTTATCCTGGCCATTCCGGTTGCCGCAGGTTTCCCAGTTTTATTTCGGATATACCCATTTATCCTCGATTTTCGCGGATACCTCGGCTTTTTTCGGTTACCCCGATATATTTATTTATTCAGATTTATCTTTGCTTATCCTAGTTTAACCCAGTTTATCCCGATTTATCCCAGATTATTCGAAATTAATCGTACTTTCTCCGTTTCCCCAGATTTCTCCTACTATATCTCTGGTGTCCTGGTGTATCTCAGATTATCGCAATTTTTCCAAAATTATTTTTATTTATCCCGGTTTACCTTAGATATTTCAGATTATCACGATTTATTTCGGATACCACGCTTTAGCTCGGTTATTACGATTTTCCTATTTATCCCATTTTATCCTGATTTATCTTGGTTTACCGCAATTTATCCCGATTTACTTTGGCTTATCTCAGATTATCAAGATTTATTTCAAAAATCCTGAATATCCTGTCTAATCTTGAGTATCTCATTTTATCTCGGGTATCCCCATTTCCCGAGTAAAAAACAAAAGTACGAATGTCATCCCATTAGGATCCCACAATAAGTATTACGTGAAAAGTACTGGGTATGAGACGAATTAGTACTAAAACTGTACTCGCAGATAAAATATTTTACAAGAATATTACAAGCCAAAAGAACTTAATATGCCCCAAAAATAGTTCTACTTAATGGAACTAAAGTACCAAAAAAGTATTTTTGACCAAAAAATAATTCTACTTAATGGGATAAAAGTAACACAAAAGTTCCAGTACATTTTTCTCGAAATTTTCACAAGTGCTTGTAGGATTTAGGTCCCAAAAAAAGTTATATATTTAATGGGACTAAAGTACCAAAAATGTTTTTCATGTTCTAGAAAAAGTTCTACTTAATGAGACGAAAGTAGCACAAATGTTCTAAACCAATTTTCTCGAAATATCCACAAGTACCTACTCATAGGATTGATGTCCCAAAAATTTCCATCTGAAATGAAACTAAAGTACCAAAAAAGTTCGACTTACGACCTGTTGCCGAGGAATTTTTTTGGGACTAAAGTACCAGAAAAAGCCCATTTCATTTCTTTCGAAATTTTTACAAGTGATAATTTCGAGAAAAATGAGTTAGAACTTTAATGCTACTTCTGTCATATTAAGTAGAATCATTTTAGGACATAAAAAACTTTTTTGGTACTTTAGTTCCATTAGTAGAATTTTTTTAAACTGGGCCGAAACGTTTGATAATAAAATAACTGTATTCATCATTTCCTAATCCCAATGCTACAAATTCAACGATCAGAATTTTTTCTTTATCTTAATATTTTTGCAAAACTCTAATTTTTTTGTCTGTAATTATAAAAGTGAAACATGAATCTATACTATTTTATTTCTCAAATGCTTTTCAAATAAGTTCTATTTGGATTTTAAAAATTACTAATAATGAGTAGTTTCGTTTGAAATTATTTCAGTTTAAATGATTAGGCTATATTTAGTAGTTAAATCAACAAAGTTAGTAAATACGCGTGGAAAAAATATAGCTTATTGAAGAAAATCGATTGATCTCCAACATATTCTTAGATATTTGAAGAATTGTACAAATAATGACGATAGCGTCTATTTACTGCTTATCACACTAAATAATTTTTTTAAATTATTCTCAAGGCTCAAGAGCGATTAGTACTTTCAACATCAGTCTTTTTAACGCATTATGCAATGGTTTAAATGAAATTCTTATTTTTATTTATTTTTTTCGTTAGCGTCTTCCAAGTAAGTACAATATTTATTCTACAATTATTTATTTATTATTATTAATTGCTCGATAAAAATTTTCTTTCTAAAATATATTTTTTTTAAAAATAATTTTGTATTAAAATATTTTTGAATTTTTTTTCATTGAAAGATTTTTTATTTCGTTTATTCATTTGATTTATAATTTCAAGTATTCTTAAAAATAGAGGCTTGTTTTTTCCAAGTACCTTTATCCAGGGAAACCTAATTTCGTAATTGCTTATTTAATTATTGTTTATTTATTATTAATAATTATGAAATAAAAATTTTGTTTTCGTAACAGGCAAGTTTCGCATTTCCGGAAAATAAAAATGCAACTCTAATATATTCCAAATATCATCTAAGAAAAAAGAAACAATATTCTCGCATGCATCGATGAAATAATATATATCCACTGCATTTCTTGATGAAATCAATTATAGCCAGTATTTCTATTGTTCGAATCATCTTTTAAATGATCGTGATTATGACAGAGACAATAGAGAGGCTAAATTCACGCGCTTTGTGGATATTATTACTATGCAAATAAGAGTAAGTTCGTATATATGTCACAGAAAAAATTGATTTTTAGATGTCCGAAAAATAATTCAAGGATTCATGAATCTAACTCATCATTTTTGTCTTTACGTCAGAAAATGTAGAATGCTTACTTCTTGTAAAGAAACAGAAGCTAATATATCAGCCAAATTGTTTAGGATAACATTTGATAAGAAGGTGAAACTATAACATTATAAGCGAATATAATCTTAAAGATTCTGTTGTATATTGTGTTTTTTAACATTTAACAATTCTGTTGTACATCGTGTTTTTTAACATTAATATCAAAAGCAAAAGAATAATTGAAGAAACTTTCTGAAAAAGCTGTATCTGGTCTTAATAATAAGAATTAAATGTATTATTCAGATTTCTAATCATTGACAGTTTAAAAAAAGAAGCAGCTGCAAAGCAGTTTGGTTTTTACTGCAAACAATAGTTGCTGTAAATGATAACCTTATTAACTAATACCTTAATCTGAGATACAACTGATTTTATCACAGTAAAACGGCGATCTTCAAAAAACGCCCAATTCTTCTCAAATTGAGTTGCAACAAAATCGAGACTTAGAAACAAATGAAATCACAATGAAAATTGTTTCAAATTATTCTAAATGAAATGCAACAAAATTCACACCATTGGTTTTTGTGGTGCTTTAGATCTTTAGAATATTTGTACAGCCTAACTTGATTTATGCTTATAACTTATAATACTTATCCTCTACCTAACATCACACGTATTTTTGTCTTTTTAATCAACTGGCAGCAGCCCTATATTTTACCGTTCTCGATTTCGCGTCTGTATTTCACTGGAGCAATATCAATTTGGCTGATCGGCTTACTAAAAGTTGATATTGGATTTCATGAACTGTTGTCAATCTTGAAATGTTCCAGGAACTCGATTAAAACAAGTAGAGGAATTTGGATGATTCTTGTGAAAATTAGAAAGTAGTTCTAAAGGAAATTAAAATTATTGGCTGAGATTCACTATCCTGTTAATTGTAGCCATTAGTAACAATGATTAACAACTCATAAAAACGTCGAATAACAATTATTCATAACTTTTTAAGATTTGTAATTTATTGAATTCAAAGGTAGCTACACGGAAAAAAATGGAGTGTCAAACTGACACTCCTCAAAGGGCTGTCCTATAGTTGAATTTCAAATATATTCAGTCTAACTATCTAGAGTGTCAAACCGATTATCTACATGTTCAACTTGAATATTCAGATATTTAAAGTGACTATCTTAGAGGGCTATTCCATAGTTAAACCTACAGAGTGTCAGTTTGATAGACACTCCATTTTTTCCGTGTAAAAATGTTATACATTTTAACACCTTCTCATTCGTAATGTGAATATAAAAATTGCAGATATTCGGAGTTTGGATATGGATAAGTAAATTTTCCTGATTCTGTAAACACAAAGGAGAGAGATGTATATACGTTATTGGATTAGTTTATACAAGTAGTCTACGCGATTGCAAGTTGGAACGAACCAAAGCTCTGGATTTCATTGTATTTCGCCTGTCGCTGCTCCAACACGATGATTCGACGCAAGTTGCGAACAGAATACAAATCAGGATGCGTTTGAATTTCGTTCGCTTGTACAGTCTTTGGCAGGTTTTGCACGTTTAGAAGTGCTCATGTAAAAACACGAGCTTAAAGAAGAGAAGATCGAACAGATTTAAAGTAACAAAATATTTTCACAAAATTATATAAATTTGAAAATGGAGAGGTGTAAATTTGTTTAAAACAAATAGAGATATTAAAGTATTGGCAAACAAACTTCATTGTGTTACTCTATTTTTTATTAACCTTATAACGCCGGCACTCCTTTCTCGTTGTCTAGAAATTATAAAAAAATTCAGGAATATTGTATAGTCATTTTCTAACTGTTTCGCGCAATAAAAATTTTAATTTTTAAAAAATTTTTCTCGGCTTTTATTGAGTTAACGATAACTTATAACCAAATTTCAAGCTGTGGAATAGTTCACTTTGATCTAATCCATATATGTGACGTTCCGCGAGGAAAGGGACCTTAGGGTTAAAAAATCGATTTTCATTTTTTTTATGCTATCGATAGTTT
>JBAGKK010017144.1:0-11680 GCA_037177015.1 Euceroptres primus
AATACACAAGATAAACATCTGGTAAAGGTATAATTTTATAGATTTTAGGAAGGGAAATAATTTTCAACTATGAACTGCTATTCATATTTTGCGTCGTTTTCGAGAATAATGAGATTTTTAATTGTCAAAAATGAAAAAACCTTTTTACTCAAAAACGCGTAGTATGATTTTTTTCTTTCTTGGCTTAAAATAACCGGGGGGCATCTCGAAAATACGTACAAAAGAGAAACTGGAGCAACGGTCGTAGCTTCCAGAGCCTAAAACTTCTCCCATAATAATATTCCAAAATTCTAAAAAATTAGTTTCTTTGTATGATTCCTCCTCGTTAAATTCAAAAACGAGTCAAGAATTATGGGTTTATGCTGGAAAATTTTCAACCTTATTCAAAAAAAGTCTCTAATGCAATCTGCCCAAATTTTTCCAATCGATCGCAGATAATTTTTGAAGAGTTTCGAGTTAGCCGCTTCAGTCTTTTCTACTAAAATTGAGTCAAGTAAAAACGCAGATACCATGACTTTAAGTCAAATTTTTCCCGCTTCACTTGCACGTTTCAATCATTTCGCTAAATGAAAAAACTTTTTTTAACACCGCCTAAAAAAATGACAATTTCTGTTGAAAAACATGTGTGTCTGACAAGAGCGTCCCTTTTCCACTTACGAAAGAGGGCAGTTTCTCAGTAGAAATGGAATGATATTGTCAGACGCTGGGGCGAATTTTCAGTAGATAAAGAACTTTTTGACAAGGTACTTCGAAAATACACTAAAACTTATTTTTTAAATTATTTGAAAATATAATAGTCTTTTAATGTTAACTCAATATTTTGAACAAATTAAAACACAACAAATTTTAAACATTTATTGAGAATTTGAATGAAGTTTCAACTTCCAAAACTAAAAGTGCTATGAAAAATGTTTAAATTTCTTTACGCACAGAAAAAACAAAAAACAAAGTTTTACTCCAATTCTACGGTAAATATTACCTACAACAAAAATTATCTTCCCAAGATAAATTTTCTTAACTCAAACTTATCTTGAAGTATTGTTCTATCTACGAAATAAAAAGGAACATCATGAACTTTTTTACATACCATTACATTAGTTTCTATATTAATGAACCAATATTTTAGAACAAATTTGAGTTTAAAATGAAATTAAATAAAAATGTCGATCATGTGAACGTTTAGAACTTTTGCGTATGCGTACTTTCAACTAATAATAATAATAATAATTAAAAAGCTATATTCTACCGCCTTTAATAATTCACTCTACACTTTCTTTTGCTAATTTTCCAAGTATTTTTTCTGCTCCAGCTATAATGATTTGTACAAATGGGTTTGTTAAAAGTAAAAAATCTCTATTAGCAGAAAATGGTTAAGGCATGAATCAGCGAACTCATAAACCCGCGTGAGTAATAAAATGTCCGATTTCAGCATGTATCTGCGAAATATGAGTCGTCGCAATAATTTAACGGGAGGCGGTTCAATTAATTTTCCTCGAATGTATCTCTGGCACGACATAGTATGTAAAGTTTCCATCCTTACCAACCGATATGGAAGAAATGTAATGATATACATACATACTTGTATAAGCAAATATGTGCAGAACGAGTACGTAGCTGTATGAGATGGCTAAAACGGCCACGAGAAGGCCACGTTGCGTATGTCATGCGAATCGAGCTTGCAGACACAAATTACGTATTCGCGTAACGCTCCGAGGTTTTCAAAAACCAAGACGGGGCGCTTTAGCACGACCGTTCTCATCTGTTTTTTTTTTCAGTTCATTCAAAATCTTCCGTTCCAATGCATGAATCACAAATTGTATGATCATTTTGGTAAAAAGAGGATTTCAAAACTGCAAAATTTATATCTATGCATGAATTTAGAAACAATGTTATTAACAAGACTTATCTTTTACTAAATTTAAAACTGAAGTTTTACATATATTTTTAAACAGTCTCATATCAGATTTGTAAAGATCTTGAGCATTTTTATTTAGATTGATGGACTCTGACTAAAGAAAAAGAGCAATTTGTGAATAAACGTATGAGGACAATATTCCAGAGCACTTTACTAACAAGTAGTAAAAAGTCCTTTAGAAAAATATTAGTGAAAATTTATGAACACATTGAACATAAAATTCTTGGAAAAATCAACTTTTTATGACTAATACCTACTTGATTTCTCGTAAATATAATTATGAATGGAAGTATAAGGTATTTAGGTCATTTCTTGTCTTTGATATTATGAATATTCAACTCGAGGAAAATAAGAATATCGACTGTCGTCAATAACGGATTAAGTCCTTAAGGAGGGATTCCTATGTAAACGGCAAAAATGAAGCTGATTTTTAGGAATTTTTTCGGGAAATACTATTTATTAATTGGTACAGGAACTTTTTGTGACATACTTACTACATAAAAACAAGTAAAAAAATTTTTTCTGATGGTAAATATTGCTTGCAAATAAAGATATGTCTGACGTTTTTCAGCGGCTTTGGCGGGAAAGATAGAACCGACTGCAGTTTTCTAAAACAAAAAACATTGATATATTTTCAATTGTTATAATAATACGCACCGACTGTATCTCATTTTGCAACAAAAAAAAAATACAAAATTGACGAAATGGCACCACTTGGAAAAAAGTGACGTTTTTGACCCAACAATTTTGCCTTTATTATGCGATAAAAGTTATTTATTTTGAAATTAATATTGATGAGGTACAGTCGAAAAATTGAAAATATATAAATTTTTTGTTTCAGACAACTACAGCTGATTCTATCTTTCCCGCCGTTTGACACCGCCGAAGCCGCTGGAAGCGTCGGACATATCTTTATTTGCAAGCAATATTTACCATCGGAAAAAATTTTTTACTTATTTTTTAATTTAAGTAGTAGATGTGTCACAAAAAGTTCCTGCACCAATTAATAAATGGTATTTCCAGAAAAAATTTCTAAAAATCAGCTTCATTTTTGCCGTTTACATAGGAATCCCCCCTTAACTAAGAAAGAAAAATTAATTTTAAACGAAGGGGACTCCACAAATATTTTCTATCTCATATTCACCGTCATCAATTCAATTTCGCTTTTATATACATAACTGACGTCAACCTCAAGGAGCCTCATTCAAATGTTTACTTTTTTTAACCACTTTATCATGAATTCGTTAATTTTTAGAATCGTTCAACATTTTTATATGCTTTTAATTTCTGAATTGTCATTTGCAAATTGTTATAATTTGTAGACTTTGAATTTGAAAGTTTCCTTTATTAAATTGTTCTAATTTGAAGGCGCCAATTGGTAAAAGCTCTAATTTTTTAAAATGAAATTTTAATATAGAAATGTAGATATTATTTACTTAAAATGAGTTAAAATTTTTAAAGTATTAGAGCTAAAACTCACTTTACATAACATGTACGATTAAAGTTTCACAATCCAGGAGACAAGACTATTATAATAATACTGAAATTGAATCGGAAATCCCCATAGCTCGAATCTAAGTGTACTATTTACTTATACTTAAGAAAAGAAAAAATTCGACTGTATGTGTAAGAGCTGCATCAATTTACTTCCAAGTCTACCCAACCTTGTCTGTTTGCCCAATTACAACCGCGGTTGTACAATGTATGTACAGTGGCGAATGCTCGCGAGCATTCACCACTGTACATACATTGCATCAGGGGCCGGATAAATAAGAGACGGGTGCCGCTGATAAACCCTGAGCGAAATAAATTTGTAATCATGTATGATTCGTAATAATACATTCACCTGAATGTATAAACATTTTCACCAACTCATACCCTTTTTCATAATCAATCCCAATTACAACACTTCGGTATATAAGAACCGACACCTGTGGTTCTTATAAAAACGCAACTTACGTCTCGATCGAGATGTAACCCGATCCAATCGAAAGGGACTCAACAACAAAATGTAGGTAGAGAAGTCCAAACAAAGTATCATTAATATTCATCCCTTTATATTTCTTAAAAATAATTGTATTTATTAGTTCGAAGTTAGAAAAAAACACATCTTTAAAATTAAAAGGGTAAGGAGTAAAGGGTTTAAAGTAAATTTAGTAACAAATGAGAAGCAGTAAGCAGTAAAGCAGTAAGCAGTAAAGGGTTTAAAGTAAATTTAGTAACAAATGAGAAGCTTGAAAATCTTGAAAAGTAATTAAAATAATAAATAGCAAGTGATTTCGAAACAGTTGAACAGAAAATTAAATAATTCGTATTTGTTTAAAAAAATTTGTTCAAATTAAATAAATGAGAAGCAAGAGAGCAAAACTTGATAAATCTATTTTCATAAAAAAAGGGCAGGCAGATAACTTTCAGACGAGTTTCTACTTTAATTCTTTCTTTTTTATAAATTTGCTCCAACTATATTCTAGCACATCCTCTTTAAATACAATTTCATTAAGTGTTTATCGATCGGGCATGTTTTTATACTTAAAATTAACAATTTCGAGGCACTTTAGAAAAATTTAACAAATTCTTGAGTGTCCTGAAATATTTTATCAAGTATCCTGGGCGGTTTTGAAAAAATTTAAGAGGTTTCGCAGGATTTTTGAAGATTGTAGAAGATTTTAGAAGACTGAAAGACTTTGCACGATTCTGAAATAGTGGAAGAGTCTAGAGAATTTAGAGAGATTTTTTTTTTTTTTAAACTTCTTGGGAAGTCTAGAAGTATATGGAAAAATATAAAATATTGTCGAATATCGTATAAAATAGTCCTGAAGATATTATGCAGAATCCTATAAAAGATTTTGGAGAATCATACAGATTCTACAAGATCCTGTAAAAATCTAGAAAACTCTGCCCTATTCTACAGGATTCTAAAGGATTTTAGCAGATTTCAACGGAGTTTTTGAAGTTCGTGAAGAATTCTAGAAAATTCTAAATAATAAATGGAGTATTCAGAAAATTCTGGAAGATTCGGAAATTTCGAAATATTATCAGTCTGGAATTTATTCACGAAAAAGTTTCTACAAGAAGATAGTAAATGCCATTCGACTCGAAAAAGGGAAACTAGAGAGAAATTTTTCACAATCCCTCAGAGAAAAAGTTGTCTTGAAACAAAAGTATCGTCCCCTTGCGAGTTTTGTATTGAACCACGTGAATTTGAATTTGCTTCAAGATTAGATAAAGTTTCTCGCAAAAGGACTATATGTTTGCTTATGTTTGGCAAACGGATTCCTTTTGAGACAAATGAACATCCTCTTAACCTTAAATTTAAGAGGAAATTCCATTTGTTTCAAGAAACATCCTTTTATCGCAAGAGGACATTTTTGAGTGATAGTATACATTTAGTAATGAAGAAAAAAATGAAGGAAATAAGGAACCAACTGTGAACCTTAATATCTTCTTATCCAATAAAACAACATTTCAATCACGAATTATGATACAAGGAATTCAGCATTTTCCTAACCTTTTTGACTAAAAAATGCTAGGTCTCAAATTCTGGTCAACATCCGACTCAAAATAAGCCCAGCTTTTTTTTGCGTTCCAAAGAAGAAAATCTTATTCAATTTTTCCCAAAAAAGCTACAAAAACAAAACTACTCAAAATATAAAACTCGGCATATATTAATGACCCATAACCCTACACAATTTTATAATATACAAGCAATAACGAGTTTCGTCGATATTGTGTGTAAGATCTAAGATCTCTGAAAGTTGGGGGTGCTTTCAGGTGGGGGTGAGGAAGAAGGGGAAACAGGTAAGTTAAGAGTTAAGGTGAGACCAGGGCGGGGGGAAAAACTCGACCTGCGAGTCCATTTGCGAATCAAGTGGTCGCTCAGTCTAGCGGCAGGACTCAGTCGAAGAAGGTCCGATTACCTTCTCTTTCTTGTGTCCATCGGTATCGTCTGTTTGCGCTGCGAAAAGATCGGTCATGTGTGTTGTGTGACGTGTGAGATATCGATGGTGCCTTTTAACTTTTGGAATCCTTCGATGACGTCCACTGGTCGAGATTATACCTAGCGAGAGTTGGCCATTTTATCCAACTAGCTAGTTGGTACCTTCGCAAGAAAAGAGAAAGAACAACAAACACCTGACGGCTCCAGAGACACGAGCTGACAGACCATCCAATAATCCGTCCTGTTCTCCATCAGGTACATAATTTATCAACAATTTCACTGTTGGTTAGCATCAAATTGAAATTGTTCACAATTGTCATCAAAAATTTCAATAAGGATGATTGCTCTTAAGATGGGTTCAGAAGAATAGGGATTAGGAATTTTCATCAAAACTAATGATTGATGATTGCATCTGATTGGGGTATCAAGCTGTGTTTATTGCTTCAAAGCAATTGTTAAGGATTAGGAAAAATTGGAAAGAGAGTTAGAAAGAAGATCAGAAATTATAGAAGATTTAAGGAAATGTCCTGAGATATTATTTCCAGAATTTTCCGAGATGGTTGATGATTCTTGTAATGTTGATGATGAATTTTAAATATCTTGGGTTGGATCTTCTAATATTTATGAAATTAAAGCAATCCTAAAGTAGTTACCCTAAACAATGGTTCAAAATTAAGAAACAAGTGACAAGAACATGTTCATCCATACATAATATATTATCAAGGAGAATAGACAATTATAAAAAAAACCTAAGATTGATAAAACGAAAATATGGAGTGTGAAAGACTAAATCATAACTTAAAAGCAAATAAATTTATCATGATAGAACAACAAACATAAGCTGACCTTAATACACTTTGAAACAATCGAAATACTCTCTAAAAATATGTCCCACTAGCAAATAAAAAATCTAAAAAAAATTCGTTATCCATCTATGGTAGGCCATTAGCCTAAATTTCTTCTGATGAAGTATCTGGACCAGCGAGGCTTGGGGAATGCAGCAAACCTGACAAAGCAAGAGGCTCTTATCTTCCGTTCGATTTCACTCTTTATCCTCTTTCACAATGCACAATAATCAAAATCTGATTGTTTCAGATAAAATAATTGCATCTGATAATTGAATTTTCACAAATGAACCATTATTTTTAAAAAAATTTTTTAATATTGAATCTTGGACCAAATGATAAATTAATTATTGGGACCAAAGATAACTTAATTATTTAAGACAAAAATTTAATTATATTTTCTTTTGTTTCAAGTCAGTCTTGACTTTTAGAATACAAAACAGTAAAATTAAAATCTATCAATACACGTGCGTTAAAATTAGAATTGAAAGCATTTGGATAAAGTAATAATTTTACCCCAGAAACTCGTTACTTTCAGAGTTAAGCGAGTCATTGTTTCATTATTTCTCATCGAGGACTTTCACGTTATGAATATTTCACAAGAGTAAATCGAAACAAAATAAAATATATTAAATTTAAAAATTACTTTAATCGTACATTTCAATGATTTTAATGACAAATTAATGATGTACAGTCTTGTCACAAGAGGGAAACCGGCAAAAGTCTATGAAAACTGCACACTAGACATAAATCATGGTTATGATATGAAAAAGGAATATTATCTCTATTACGCAAGGAAAAAAGGAATCGTATTACTTCTTTTATACGATTTGTGTTACATCAATATTTTTAACGACAAATTATCTTCAATTTGCTGCCATTTAAAGCAAAATGATCGAAAGTTGATGAAAATTTGTGGGCTTAATCTACATAAAACAAGCTTCAAACTGATTATTTGTAGATTAAAATAGAACCACTGGTTTCGAAGATATTGACTAGAATAGAAAACAGTGAAAATCTAGATTTTAACTTTTTTTGCTTCCTTAATTTTTAATGAAAATTTGTTAAATAACTTTTTTATCGAACCTGACAATTAATCTTTGTCATAATAATTACTTTTTTTGGAAAATTCTGTTTCGAATAAGCTATTTTTGAAGTTATTTTCTTGACTATTGACTTATTGACTATTTTTCATGCAGATATCGAATTTAAAGCACAGTAAGGAGTGAAAATTTCACTACTCTCTTTTACTTTTTTTTTAACTTCGCAACCACTGCAGGTTTTAAATATTTCAAGAGATAGTTTTAAAGCTTACTTTCCATACTTTATGTTTAAAGTATTTCACATTCTTCTAAGACTGTTTACAGAACGTAACATAGTTTGAACATGTTTTTTGTTTGTTTTTCTAAGCCAGTAAATTAAACTCTTTATAAGAAATGAATGCTAACAAATAATATTGCAGAAATTGTGGAATCTTCAACATATTGTGCATTGGAGTAAATTCTCCTCCGAATCATAACTATAATTTATACCTAGTGTGCAGTTTTCATTGACTTTTGCGGCTTCCCCTTTTGTGATACAGACTGTACTACCGTATAAAAAATTAAGTATGTGGAGTAAGAACTTAGAATACCTATGAAAAATTAGGATGCCAAATAATTTTACTCTAGAAACCCATTTTTTGAAAGATTTAGATTTAGTTTAAAATCGATTTTATTGGGTATAAAATCAACACGAACATGCGTATCTATTGAACGTCACATTAAATTTGTTCGAAGTACAAGGTCAATTTTGTGCATAACATGTGTAATGTTGTTCTTACTCCACATACTTAAGCATACAAAAACCTTCGATGTACAAAGAAAATTAACTCTTAAGAGCTTCAATTAGAGAAAAATATCGGACTTAAGTGGAAAAAATACAGAATTGTAAACCAGATTTTACTTGTAAACAAGTTAAAAATGTAATACATAATTGCAACAATGATTCAACAGGAAAATTGTCAATTTGTCGTTTGTCAAGACATATCACACCTTCGCGAAAAAAAGTATAGGTAACAAATTAATTTATAGATATTATTTTTTAATTAATCTTAAATAATTATTTTAAAGTATCAGCTAAATTAAAATTGCATTTAATAGTTCTCTACAGGTTTCCTAAAACTTTTTATTTTTTTTTTTTAATGATTACTGAAAATACTAAAATACGAAGTTACGTCAAGTAAATAACCAAGATAACTTATCTTCTGAAGATCTATAAACTTGTGAAAAACTTTCTCACTCAATGCTTATAAAATCATCATAAAACATGACTTGACAATCCCAGTCCAACATTATTTATGCCAAACAACGCGCATGCAATTTACATTTAAAATAAAAAGCTTGCTGTGAAAAAGAAACTCGAAATAAAAAATCTCAAGTCACTTTGAACACATTTTTTTGAAACTGCATAAAATTTGAATGGACTGAAGATGATAATATATTAAAATGGTTGTGGAATTGTTAGCAAAATCCAGTCTTTTGAAAAAGAGGTATTTAATCACTGGCAATTCCTCGTTAGAAAAAGTGACTTCGTGTCTTGTTTTTATTTAGTGTAGCACTAAAAGGCGCATGTGGTCTTTATTATGACTAGTAAGTTAATATAATCACAGAACTTACCCTGCTTAATCATATTAAAATTATTAACCTCCAAAGAAATTCCTTTCAAAATAATTGTGTGTTTAAATGTAATATTCAGAGATTAATTCCAAAAAGAAATAAAAAACTAGAAAGGAGAATTTTCGATTTTGTAATATTTAAGAGGTCTCAAAGTCGACTTACGTCAGAGTAATAAATTTACAACGAGTGCTTTTGTTCAATGTTTCGTGATGTGATAATGGAAACAGGACACGTCTTCTCCATCTATACAGACTAAAAGTATATCGCTTAAACTTCAATCTTTCTAATTAAATGTAATTATTTAGAAAAAAATTCCAACAGTATTTCATACACTAGGAAAACGAATTTCAAAATCACAAACCTATTTTTGCCATTGTAGGTAATGGTTGGGAGTGTTTTTAATCTTGAAACTTGTGAATCAAGGACGATAATGATAACATTTTACTGGTGTAAATCCTGTTACATGACCTACCTCGAAGCCACGTGGCATCGATTCGGTCAATGACGTTCCAAAAACTACGGTTGGTTGGTCTAGCCATTCTTCGACTCAAGTAATTAAATCAATTCACTGAGAAGAACAAGTCAATTGTCAACGACTCACTTTCACTCAAGCCGTTGAGACTTATGATAAGAACTTTGGACTTGAGTCGAAAGTTAATAGCAATACCAAATTTGAATTTTCCTCAAAATGAAATGCAGTTTTTCCACGAGTGGACTTTTAATATTTTCTAGAATAATAAAGACAGAGAAACTAATGAACTGGAAACAATAATGATAATCTGGAATGGTTTTCAGGCTTTAAAACAAAATAGGCTTTTCTTCGAATAGGTAGAGTTATGGATAAATTTCAAAATTGCTAACCATAATAGTAACGATGCTGAGTGCAGGTGCACTCTTAAATGTTGGAAGAGTCATCATTTGTATTCTGGGGAGTCCTGGTTGCAGTCATAAGTTGAAATGTTTTTCTTTAGAGTGACTTTTATTTTGCTGTTACTATACTAGCTTCACCTCGCACTGACAGATACACCTTTGTAGAACGCGCAGCGAAACTATTTTGTGAAGAAATCACTTCGAGATAGTCGAGCATGACGTGAAAGACCTAGAGAAATATACTTTCTAGGTGGTACAAAGGAAAATGCAAGTTGAGTTTGACTCGCGCCGCGAAACTATCGACCCTTCCTCCACATTCTGCAATCTACATCTCGATTCTTGCCGGTTACTGACCACCGCGTTCAACAACCGACCTTCTCAATTACAGTCAATCACGTTGCACATTAAGTGACTTTGCAATTTTTTAGGATTTGAGGATCTAAAGTTTCGAATAGAAATTGTGAATAATGAATTCATGAAGTTTTCTTTCGTAAAATGGTTGCTTAATCAGAATTTGTCTTCATCAGATAAGATGTACGTATTTAGGAATAAAACTTTCGAAAATATTTTCATTTCAGTTATGCAAATAATCGCATGTCAGGCTGACTGCAAAATTTAATTTTCGAAATTCTCTCCATTTTCCCTGAACATTAGGATTTTAAATTCAGAATTCGAATCATTCCTTTTTTTAAATAACAAATCATTAATGCTCCGGAATAAAACCGAGCACACATCTAATTGGAATTTAGATATTTTTTAAAATTTAAATTTCCACCGACGGGAATTTCCAGATTTTTTTAAGTTTCCTTTAAAAATTGCAGACTTTTTCATAAGTTTCATCGACCAACAAAATTGCCTGACTTTCCCATGATTTTCAAGTTTTTCCTAATTTGCGGCAACCCTTCCAGGTGGAAATATTGTATGGAATTTATGTAGAACGCATTCTATAAAATCTCACAAGAATTCTATTCAAATTTCTAGAGAGACTTCACAAGAATTCTACAAGAATTCTAGTCCAATTTCTATAGAATTTATATCTTGTCGAATTCTTGCTAGGTTTCTATAGAAATTGGACTAGAATTCTTATTTATTTATTTATTAAATATAAACGGGCAAGCCCTTTGTACAATGATCAGTGAAACTTATACAGTGAGACATAAGCTAATCGGTACTACTTAGGCCAAGTTGTTAATTATTCTAAAGAGCTCAGTTCTGAAGTGCGTTGATGATCGGTCAAAAAAGTCATTTGTTCGATATAAATTCGCCTCTTTAAGTCTTTACATATTCTACTGATAACAGAGTTTATTCCGTAGTTAGTTCGATGGTAGTTGGTTTTGAACAGGCTATTGTTTCTTTAGAGTCCTCATAAGAGGATTCTATAGAAATTTGAGTAGAATAATTGTGAAAATTCCATAGAATTTTTCCTCCGGGGCTACAATATATTCATATATATATA
>JBAGKK010017155.1:0-11679 GCA_037177015.1 Euceroptres primus
CCTGGGCTCGTATCCCAGCGGAGCTAGAGAGCGTTTTTTTCACAACCTTAATAATCAATATTTTCAATAATATTGATAGAACCAGTAGACAGACAAAATTAACATCTAAATTCTTAAAATAATAATTATTATTTGTTATTTCGAATTTTTAAAATTTATTTATTTTTTCATATTATCGGTATATTAAAATATTTTATTGATTTAATTTTGTAAATATTATAAAAAATTTTTTCTAAACATTTTACAATTTTCGGTTTTCGTCTAAGTTATTATGTTACTATTGTAAATATTTGATACAGACGGCCCTGGTTTGTGTTACCATAGCGATCTCTGTTCGTTTCAGATGGCGCTGGGGGTGAAATTTTCCTTCTGCTGTCAACAGATTCTCATGTCAGTTTTCAGTTCCGTTTTTACTATTTTTGAATAAATAATCACGATCTGTCGGTTTTCGTAAGTAATTTCGGGCGTGAAGTTTGATTGTGAACCACACGTGCCTGTGTTGTAGTGTTAGTGTGTACAAGTGCCGGCCAAGGATCTTTTTCCATCAGGGATTTTCCGGCTTTTCCCGTGGATTTGCTGTGCCTAAGGAGTCAAGCGCCCTTAGGAAAACTACAAGGTATCATCTAAACTCGGCGGTAACGCCGGGAAACCTCTATTTTGGTCTAAAAATGCGGTCTATAATAGTCATTTTTGCTATGCATTTTCCGGGCCAGGGCCCTTAAAAGAGTTATATACAGGGCCCGTAGAAAAGTTTTATTCTCACTTTCTACAGATTTGGACACAGCTCATAAAAAAGTAGATGAATTAAATGTAAAGGCTAAATTTGATGATGATTTTGTTCTTATAAATGATCCGAAGTCAAATATGATAATTTTTTCGACCTAAATTATTTGAAATATTTAGTAGAATCAACGAAATTGTATGTCGACGGGACTTTCTGTTTTTGTAATCAGTTTTTCAAACAGCTTTTCAGCTTACCTAGTTTTTTTAACGGCCATTATATTCATTTAGCCTTCTGTTTGCTGAAAGATAAACGCGAACCTACATACACAGAATATTTGGCGACAATTTGCAAATTATGTGAAAAAATGGCTTTTTCTTGAATCCGGAAGAAATAATTGTTAATTTTGAAATAGGGATACATAATGCTGCGAAAAAAGTTTGGCCAAATGGGCGAATTTTTGGCTGCAGATTTCACTTATCTCAAGCGTGGTATCGGAAAACACAAACATTAAGTCTTACTAATGAGTATAAAAATAAAGATTCTGAAATTGGACGTTGGTTACGCGTTTCTTTTGGCTTAATGTTTTTAGATCACACGGAAGTAAAACATTTTTTTTGCATTCGAGTTATTACCGATCATACCGTATGACGACAAAACGATCAATTTCGCGTATTATTTAATCGATAAATATCTAAAAGATGACTGTACATTCCAACGGGAAATTTGGGCCGAAAAATCCGCAGATTTAACACGAACAATGAATGCGTGTAAATTTTTCGACTCTTATTTCAACATTTCCTATTATCACACGCATCCTTCAATTTTTATGTTAAGTTTTCAGGTTGATAAATGACAATGTCATGACATACAAGATAAACATTTACTCCTAGTTGACTGCTCTTTACAAACTACTAGCTTATACTGCTCAAGTCTTCTCTCCACCCGTTTTAAGCTGACACACCAGATGTCGCCACATACATAACATTACTTTTCACTCAAAATAAAGGTTCTACATATAATTCCACGCAGCTTTACAAATTTAATTTATGTGGATGCTTAACCAATCTTTTAGATCGTCTTAGAACTCTGCATCGCTGTGTCACAAATTTAGATCTCCCTGCCAGGGGTGCTATCGTTGGATACCACGCGTTCGGGTACATCCTCATGACTAACACTTGGACTGAGTAACATCTCTCCAGTGTATTGACTTGA
The DNA here is from genome assembly GCA_037177015.1 of Euceroptres primus. Classification (NCBI taxonomy): domain Eukaryota; kingdom Metazoa; phylum Arthropoda; class Insecta; order Hymenoptera; family Figitidae; genus Euceroptres; species Euceroptres primus. The sequence continues at coordinate 1,937 of JBAGKK010017155.1, forward strand.
TGCTTGTTCAGCAGCTGAAGCCACTTCTGGTAAAATTGCGCTTGCTGAACTAACATTCCTAGTCGTCTCCTGACATCTTTTCATATGAGCTTTATGAACTAATCTAATCTGCCCGTTAACATTTACGAGATTCGAAGTTTGACCGATTTTCTTCATAACAATTCCTTCTTCTCATTTTTCGCAATTCAGCCTATTCGGCTGCGCAATGTTAACTAAAACCTTTTCCCCATCCTTAAACTTCTTATTTACATCCAATAGAAGCGCCTCCTTCTCCGTTAGCTTGCCCTTCCTAAATTCAGATTTCAGTGAATGACATCTAGTTCTAGGATTTTGTTTTAAAGTAATATGCGCTGGAGACATTCCGGTTGTAGCGGGTAAGGTGTATTGCGGTAAGAGAATAAAAAAACTTTGTACTACTTGTGGAAACGGTTCTTTTTTATTTTTTAACGCATTATCCACTAGTAACTTTTTTAACCCCTGTTTTACAAAACTGACTCCGCGCTCGGCAAAACCATTGCCTTGAGGGTGCCATGGTGTATTAGTCACAATGTTAGTGCCGTTGGCTTCACAAAATCTCAGATACTCAAAAGAATCAAACGGAGGACCGTTGTCGCTCACCAAATTCTTGGGTAGATCAAATGTAGCGAAAGACTGTCTCAACTTACTGATTGTCACATCAGCAGAGGTACTCGGTACTATGTAAATGTCCACACACGTAAAGGAGCAAGAATTCCGTGACTTGAAGTTTATAAAAGTCTAAATGAACTCTATCAAAATTATTTTCTAGTTTAGGCCATGTCACTAAATCAGAATTTTTGCTAACGTTAGCAGTTAACTGACATGCCTAACAGGAAGCTATTAGCGTTTCGATCTAACTATCAATTCCAGGCCAACAGCATAATGACCTGGCTAGCATTTTTTTCTGGCAATTCCTGTGTACGTCTCATGTAACAGCGTCAAAACCGCGTCACGCAAACTTTCAAAAATCATTACCTTGTTACAGTAAGTCAAACAACCAGCATCGACTGACAACTCGAACCTGGGATTAAAATAAGGTTTTAAAAACTCATCTTTCACGACACTTGGCCAACCCCTTTTTGTAAGGTCAATTTATTTGGCTAATGTAATATCCTTAGGGGACTCACAAACGATTTGTTTCGAAGTGATAGGCATCATACCTGATTCGTTAAACATGTTAATTTGACTTTGAACTTGCGTCGTCACTTTTACTGGAAGACGAGACAGCGCATCTGTGTTTTTTAACAATTCCGACTTCCGATATTTTACATCGTACCCGTAGTTTGACAAAATAAGTGACCAACATACAATTCGTGCAGCCGACATAACATTTATCGCCTTTCTGGGATTAAAAATCATTTGAGGAGGTTGATGATCGGTATACAAAGTAAAAGCACGACTGTAAATATACTTGTGAAACTTTTTGATAGAAAAAATAATCGCAAGTGCTTCTCGCTCAATCTGTGCGTAGTTTTCTTCCGCTTTTGACAAAGAGCTTTAACAGAACATAACAAGTCTTTCTTCGCCATTAATGATGTGACTAAGCACGGCTCTAACACCATACAATCTGGCATCAGAAGTGACGATTATTTGTTTCTACGGATAAGTACGCAATTGATTTGCAATCAATAGGTACTTTACTCGCTTCAAAGGCAGCGTCGCAATTTTCATTCCACTTGAAATGCGTATTTTTCTTCTCAAGTGCTCTATTAGGTAAACATTCTGAATAAAAGATCAACATGCCTAAGTACGATCTCAACTGGATAACATTCTGCGGTTCTGGAGCTTCAATTATAGTTTCCATTTTATCGTAGACTGGATGTAAACCTTTTTCATCGAGCATATGGCCTAAGTAAATAACACTTGATTGAAAAAAAACTACACTTTTCTAAATTGACTTGAACATTATATTTTTCCAATCAACTCAAGACTAACATAACATTATCGCGACATACTTCTAGAGTACCACCTGCAATCAACAAATCATCGATGTAACAAAAAACTTTATAAAGTCCCGCTAAAATTCTTTCCATTATCAATTGGAAGATAGCCGGAGCCGAAGATAAGTCAAAACACAACCTTTTAAGCCGAAATAATCCTATTGGGATATTTACAGTAAGGTATTTTCGAGCTGACTCTTTTATTTGGAAATGCTGAAAAGCACCACTCAAATCTAGTACCGTAAAAACTTTACTGCCAGCTAAAGGCGCAAAGATATCCTCAAGAAGAGGCAATGGGTAATGGTCGACATCGATGATTTTATTGATTGAGACTTTACAATCTACGCACAATTTAATTCGTCCATTTTTCTTTTTTACTACTACTGGTCCATTCACTTCGACTCATTGTCTCCATTAAATGCGATGATACAATACTTTGGAGATCAGTTTTTGTAAGGGGCGTACACTCCTGGCCCAATGCGAACACACACACACACACACAGCCAGGGAATAGACACGCCGTGATCAGACTGTATGTGCTCTATTGTTCTTACGTTTACTTATGGTCAATACTCAATAAATGATATTATATTATACTATTGTTTTACTTCATTCAACAGACGTTACATGGCGCAGTCGTTGACTCAAAAAGTTGAGTCGGAAAAGAATGGATGTGGACAATAAAAGGAAAAACCTAAAATTTGGATTTTAGGATACCACGTGTTCAAAAAATAAATCAGGATGGAATTTCTTAAACAACCAAAACCTATGCAAATGGTGAGCGATATAGCTCAAAATTGGAAGAAATTTAAGCAGAGCTTCGAAATATATTCTCAGGCATTTTATAAGCTAATTCGGAACAAGTAAAAGCGGCAGTGCGGGAGAACAAGTGGTGGAAATATTCAACACACTGGATCTAACAGATGAAGAAAACGTAAATTGTACCATTATATTACAAAAATTGAAAGCACATTTCAGTTCGAAATCAAATTAGAGCGTTAAAAGACACAAATTGAACAATAGAATACAAGGGGCGAATGAATCTTTCGACAACTTCCTCAAAGATTTAAAAATGATAGCGACATCCTGTGATTATGGAGACCTAAAAAATGATCTCAGCAGAGACAGAATAGTCTGTGGAATTTTCAACAAAAGGAAGAAAACTCGACTTTTGATAGAAAAGAACCTAACTTTGGAAACAGCAACAGATATATTCTGTAACGGAGTTACACCGCTAGAGCCTTAAGCTGTGCGAATCGTTCCTGTGAGAACCGAGAAGTCACAAGGAGTTCCAAACTTGCTCGATCGTAGCGTAGCAGGCCGGCCGGTAGCTCCTCGTGCTTCACTTCGTTCTTGACGTGCTTTAAGAACGTGGCTTCCCCCCCCCCCCCAGGAAAACAGTGCTAATTCTAATTGTGAGTTCCCAGAATCTTGTCCAATATTCTCCTCGTCGTTGCTGACCTTCGTGCTCCATCCGCCGCCTTCGAGGAAACCATATTTGACATCGTTCTCGAGTAAGTTAATAAATCAATGTTTAATGAGAACTCGACATTTTTATTGACTTTATCCGACTTCTCAACATTCCAAATCCTTAAACCTATCCTCAATATAGCACTCCTGCAATATTTAGCGCCGAACATGAAAAACCCACAATTTTCCAAAAATTCCCATCAAGCTGAGAGTTGGGAGAGTCAAAATCTTGACAATTTTCCAACATTCAAATTTGCATGAGATATGTTCCATCTTATATGTGATATTCATGATATTTATGATTACATGTTATGTAAAACCCCACGCTCCGAGACAAATTGGTTTTCGCGAGTAAAGTGATTTTTTATTAAAAATTTTTTTTAAAATCACAGGTTAACGAGGAGAAGGTGGGAGAGGTAGCTGCCGCGCACCTGAAGTCTGAGCGTTATCTCAGCCCCCTTGCCCAAAATAACCACATTTTCGAATTTTTCGCGACAAATAGACCTGTAACTAAAAGTTCCCTGTAAATTCACAAATCTGCGAAATATAAGTGACAGGAGTCGGTAGACACGTCGCGCGTTCTAAAAGGAACCATCCCCACCTCAAGGTGTCCCAGCATACACGACCGTGACGTCATCAATGGGACATCAGGCACCCAAGTGTGGCAACCGGAAATTGGTAAGTGCGAACTGACAGCTGAGTTGAAAGTTGTCAGCTGCGAATTATTATTATTAGTAGATATCAAAATCAAGAGTCTTTCATATTTATGAAATTGGATTCAGATTTAATGTTTAACCAGGAAGAAACTGTTAGGCAGGATAATGTAATTAGGATGATTAATAATTTGGTTCCGAATCTATAAGATCCGGAATTAGACGTGCAAATTGTCCCAACTACTACCAATACTCGAACACAGACCGCTGGACAAACCACTAATTTTTTGGGCAACACCACGCACGAATGCAAATAATCTAGAGAATTTGGAAATGCGTCATCGAGTCCCTGAAAATAATACAGTACCAGAATTTTGACAATGATTTTGAGCGTCTATCAGTTGCGTGACACCCCGGAGTAACTAGTCCGCAACTATCTGGTACATTAAATAAAGAACCCGAGTTAAATAATAAAGGCAAAATTAATCAAACGATGGATAATACTACGTTTAGAGTAGATTCGTTTTTAGATGACAATGAGCGTTTTTTAATGGAAGTAGACGAGCTTTTAGAATATAATTAATGTATGAGTAGACAGAAAGAGGAATTCTTTAAATTACAAGAGGCTAAGTGTAGGTTATGCGAAAAACCTGAGAGCGCATAGTTCTTTTGAACAAAGAAATAAAAACAATGAAATATGAATTTAGGAGTACGCAACCAACGATTCATTTTAAAACAGGTTTAACCAACGATTTGGAATTTAGAGAGGAGGAATCAAGACGTTCTAATATTAATAAAACAGATAAAACTAGGTCGTATCGAACTGAAACCGAGACAATTGGTGGAGGTGGTTGTTATAACGATAAAGACGGACATACGAGACAAAATAACAGAAGTTCGTTTAGATCGCAAAACAGTAGACCAACTGGCCGTTCAAATTTAGAAATAATAAGAACGACAGCCCTGCAAATTTCTTAGAAAATCTAGATAGGTTTCAAAAAGGATACAGAATAGGAAACTCGGATATATTAGAAAATCTTGACGCGATTTTAGCAGACGGAACGCTCGAATGGTGTCAGGTTTCACGAAGAAACTGGAGAACGTTGTCTGATTTCAAAGAAGATTTTATATCGGTATATATAGACGAACGATTTTCTGTAGAAATTAGACAACAAATTTAATTTCGTAACCAGAAAAAAGAACAGGATATAAATTCTTTTCTCACCGAAATTAGGAAGCTGTTCACGAAGTTACATCCTCGTAAAGAATTAGAATGGGAACTTTGTAGAACATACGAAAATTTAAGGATAAAATACAAGACGTATATTAAACGGAACGATTTTAATACGTTTGAGAAATTATAAGATTTAGGGAAAGAGTGGGAATCAGAATTAGTCAAATCTAAAATTAAAGGTCAGGTATTACAAGTTACGGAAAATAAGCTGAATGGTTCAAACTGTCAAAAGCAAAGCCAAAATAATAACAACAACGGAAATAAAAATAACGGAAACTCAAACGGTAACAGTAGCATTAATAACGAGAATAACCAGAATAAGCAAAATCCGAATCAGGGCCACCAAAAACCAGGCAAATAATTCCCAGAACCAAAGACCGCGTTTTGGAAATCGTAACTCATTAAATCCTTGGGCATTTGTTTTTTCTCCTAATTTTTCACAATACCAGCAAAATTATAGACCTAAGTTCCAACCTTGGAACCAAGGCAACCTTTTACTCCGTGGATTTAAATGTTTAGGCAGCTTGCAATAGGAAATAGTACTAACCCTAGAGCAATGTCGATTCAGCAGTTACCACAGTTAGAATTACCGGCGATTAAAAATTCGGGAATCAAAATAAAAACAATAGAAACAATAACCAAAAGCAGAACCCGCAAGGGAATAAAAATTCGAACGCGAGCAACCAGAAATCCGGACACGTCCAAGCCAGTGGACAAAATGGTGCGAATCCGAGCTCAGGTAACCAACAACAACAGAATTCGCAAGCGAATAGTTATAACCAAGGCGGAAATCAACCGTTGACATGTTACTTATTCGGTATGCCAGGAAACTTTGAAAGAGAGTGCTGGTTTCCGAGTAACAACCAGGGAAACGATTCAGGCAGGTTCTAAGGGCGGAAGTACTACCAAAAACTGCCGACCCGCCTGAAATTCTTAATACTAACACAGACGAACCAGGTGAAACCAGGTTTTATCTTTTGACTGATTTCGAAGGGCATATTTGTAGGATGCTAGTCGATACCGGTGCGACGCATTCCTACATAGACAAAGGCTCAATAGAAACAGTTAAAACGTTAAATCATAATATCTTTCAATCTTCGTCGCGAACTTTTTTAGTAGCAAACGGCGAATCGTTAGAGATAATAGGGCAAGTTATTATTCCAATTATAATTGGACACTAAATTAAGAGAATACTTTTCAGATTTGTACCAAATTTAAGATCTGAAGGTATCATATGATTTACCATGTTAAGAAATGTAGAAATGAAACTAGATTTTGAAGAACAAATATGGTGGCCACCAGAAAAGTCACATATTTGTTATAGGATGGAAGCTCAACCCAAAGCTTTACCAGAGCCGATTAACAATGTTTATGGTTGGGTAGTTAAGCAAAATAATAAAAATAAAACAGAACAGGAAAAGTTAGTGGGACCCACATCATTAGGAAATAATACGAAAGGAGAATCTTCAGTTCAGAAAAAAGAGCTAGGAAGGAATAAAAATTTTGAAAAAAATTTGAAGTTAGGAAATAAACCCGAATTTGGAGGAAAAGACAATTTCTCGACTAATAAAGATGAATTTGGAAACTTAAAGTTAGAAGTTTGGTCCTGTGAAATGATGATTTCACAAAAACCCTTAAGTAAACCCAATGAGCGAAGTAACAGTAGGTTAAATTCCAAAAAAGTCAATTGCAACAGCAAGTTTAAAGATAGGGATTTATTTAAAGTTTTTAATACTAACATTTGGAACAGGAAGAAAAATGTTAGTCAGGAAAATTAGAGTTTAGATCAAATAAAAGAATATCAGAGTAAGAAAAACTTTAAAATAATAATAAATAAAATTAAATAATAATTAATATATAATAATAAATAATAATATTAATTAATAATAACCAAAATAATTATAAAAATAACTTTAAAAATAATGCAATAATGTTAAATAATTTATTGTTGAAGCCTCCTAAACCAATCACACCAAATCTCTTTGCATCAGAACTGTGTAATGGTATTGTGCAGTTAGAAGAATCAGAACAGGAAAAGTTAGGGCAATTGTTAAAGGATAAAATCCCCGAATATCCAAAGGAGCTTCAAGCGACTTATTTAACAGAACATAAAATAGATGTTCAGGGTCACGAACCGATTAAACAGCGATATTATAACATTGGCCCGAAAGTTAAGGAAATTATTTGCGATGAAGTAGTTAGGATGTTGAAGGATGGAATAATAGAACCTTCTAACTCCGAATGGTCGAATCCAATAGTTTTAGTGGAGGATCAAATATGTGGATTTTGAAGGAAAAAAACGTGACAAAGTATAAGGCTGAAAATTGGTATTTACATCATTTTTGTAAATATAATGAAGGAAAAAATTAGCAGAAGCGCAGGTAGAGACTAAAGGATTAGCAGAAGTCATCAACGTTAACAAAAATGACTGAAAAATATATGATAAGATACACTTCTGCCAATTTGTTTATTTACTTGATAGGTAATGTAAAAACTGTATGTAAATTGGCAGAAGTGAAATGGAGAATTAATATTGAAAAAGTTTAAAAACGTATGTGACGCGCGGTGTATGCTTGTCAGCCGTTGTCGTTAGTTTTACGCTGTTTTATAAGTGTACGTCGTGAGGTACATTTCTATAATTAATTAAATATCTAATGATATAAATCCTTCCCTTTCCCTTTTATATATACTTTTATATTTTATAATTACATATTTATTTAAATATCAAGAATTTACTGTTTTTAAAATTAAAAATAATTAAACTTATAGTTTAAAGTTAAATTTACATTTAATTAAATTATATTTCTAAATGATTATATAATTAATTTAATTTAATAAATTACCTAAATTAAATAATTTTATGTTTGTCTTAACACATAAAAATTTTAATAATTTTTAAAATATATAATTAAATAAATATTAATTATTCAATTAAATTAAAACATAAATTATTATTAAATAATTTAATTAAATTATAAATTATTTATTAGTCAATTAGACCTGGCTTTTATACTTCTAAAAATTATTTATAAACTCTCTTTTTTAAAAGGATTCAGGTAAATATTTAAATATTTATATAAAAACTTCGCTTTATTTGCCAATCAAAGAAAAAGTATTATAATAATTTTCGATTAGTAAAACATACTAAATAATTAATTAAATATTTAAAGATATAACTCCTCCCCTTTCCCTTTTATATATATATATATATATTTATTTATTTAAATATCAAGAATTTATTGTTTTTAAAATTGAAAATAATGAAATTTAAATTTTACAGTTAAATTTACATTAAATTAAATTAAATTTATAAATTATTACATAATTAATTTAATTTAATAAATAACCTAAATTAAATTAATTTTATGTTTGTCTTAAAACATAAAAATTTTATTAATTTTTAAAATATTAATTAAAATAAATATTAATATTTTAATTAAATTTTTATATAAATTATTATTGAATAATTTAATTAAATTAGAAATTATTTATTAAACAATTAGACCTAATTTTTATAATCTTAAAAATTATTAATAAAAGAAATTGTTATTTTTGATTTAAGTTTTATTGGTATAAATTAATTAATAAATTTTTATTTATATAAATATTAATTGTTATATTTTTAATATAATGAGGAAATATAAATATAAAAAATATTAATATTTGAATAATATTAATATTAAAAATTTTAATAATATTTTCACTTAATAAACTTAATAAAAATATTACTAAAAATTTATTATAATATTCATTTCATTTTAATTCATTAATTTTGATAATTAATTTTCTTAGTTTTTTGATATTAAAATTGTTAATTAAAGTTAATTGTAATAAATAAATAAAATTATTAAAAATTATAATTAATTTAAATAAAGGTAATTTAAATTTTAAATTAATTATATATATTTTTAAAAAAATGACTTGGTTAGGTGGCGTGGAAGTGTGCGGATGCATGTCCATAGCGTTGGAAGTATTTATAACGAATCCTGGTGACTGTGGGCGAGTGTATGGTGTTAGTGGCAGTTAGTAAGTGTATTAAAGGTAAAAGGATTAGCGAGATTAAAAAGCGACGGTTGAAAAGGTATTTTTTATTTTATTTTGACAATTTATGTAAACGGTTAAAAGTTATAGGTTAGGTAGAAAAACTATGTAAAATGCCTAAAAACGAGGGAGACAAAGAGTCTGTTACGAAGTTAGGTATAACGACAACAGATGTCGCGATGTGCAATAGAATGATCGATACCGATAACTACAAGACTGACATAACTGAAACGACAGATACTAGTATGGACCAAACAGACGAGACGAAAAAGCGGAGTAGAGGAAGACCACCAAAAGAAGATAAATTATACAGAGACGCCAAAAATAACAAAAGGATAGATGAGATATTTAAAGTTTCGACAAAAACCGGAGCAGAATCTACCATCC
>JBAGKK010017166.1:0-11679 GCA_037177015.1 Euceroptres primus
TAAAAAAATTAGACCAAAGAATTCATATTTGTAGCTGTAATTTGGCACAGAGTCAACCCCCCATGTTGTTTCAGGCCCTTAACACTTCCTCCCGACCATCATCCTGATCTTCTGATCACTTCATCTCACATTGATCTCCTCATCGTTTAACGAGAGTCTGAAAATAAAACAAACATGAATAAAAATCATACATTAGGTTTAATATTTAGGATTTTGCGCACCAATTCAAAATGTAAATCATGAGCTAGAGGCGTCCCTCGTAGCTAAGGCTACATACGATTGTTTGTGAGTTCGCCAATTTATAGTATCGCCAAATAACTTTATCAAGAAACCACAAGTAGTGACAGAGTTTTTGCAATCAGCAAAATTTGCATCAGAGAAACCTGTCAAATCATCCGTTTCACCTCTGTATATCAAACCCAATTTTCTGGTTCCTCTTAGATAACGAAATACTCTTTTGACCATAGTCCAGTCATTCATTGATTTTTCCGTCTTCTGGCCTTAAAAATAGGGATATATCCGACTAGTAAAACTCGCCTTCCTTCAGCTCTGAATTTCGTTCCACCTTTCTTTGTACTTTTATATATGCCAAACACCCAAACCTTCTGATTTGATTTATATCGTAATGATGGTCAGGGGCAAATTTTTGAAGAGGTGTTATCATATTGTTAGATATATGAGGCGTCCGATTATATGCATACACAGCCGCATTCATTGCCAAATCCCAAAGATTTTCCGGTAATTTGGCATAGTACATGTATGATCTCACCTTATTTTGCAATGTCAAATTAAATTTCTCACTCACACCGTTGTGTTACGGAGTATCTGGTGGGGCCAGTTGAAGTTCCGCACCTAATTTCTTAATTACTTCAATGGTGTACCCGCCAGTATATTCAGTGCCTTGATCGGTCCTAAGATAACACACCTTCGCATCGTACCCCACGAGATTTCTCGTGCTCCTCACATACGCCATGGCTAAGCGAGAAAAATCGTCTATTAAGACGGATATAAATCGTCTATTAAGACGGATATAAATCGATATCCCTTAGAATACGCCGCTGGCGTAATGGGTCCCATAACATCAGAATGAATTATTTGACGTGAAGCTGTTGCGCGAGTGCGCATCAAATTAAAAGGCAACCTCTTGAATTTAGCTATGTGACATACCTCACAATCAAGAATTGATTCGTCAAAAACAGCACTATTCAACTCTTTATTGTTTGGGAATTTTAGCTGCAGTGTTTTAAGATAAGAAATAGATGCATGTCCAAATCTAACGTGCCATAACATCGCTCTGTTATTTTTCTGAAAATTTAAGTTTTCCTTAGAAAATGGGAACTCCACTTCTGTGATCTCAACTACAGGCGCATCTTCAATATTGTGCATTTTCCGATCCCAAATTGTAACGTCAAAATTAGACATTTCATAAGGTTTCTTTTCAATATTTTTACTCACCTCATTATTCTCACCTTTATTATTATTACCGTTGTTAGACTTATTAACATTTTCATGAATGTCAATTTCCATGGGAATTTGGGACTCGGAATTTTCACGTAATTTATCTTTTGCTGTTTCACTCCTTGACATATGCCTTTTTGGTTCAACAAAATTTGCAAGAACTCGCCTATTTATCGCACCTTCAGAGTTTATATCAGTGTTGCTGTTATCTATATTTAATTCCATTATCCAGTAGGGACTATTGTACACACCTTGCAAAAATGATTCATTTGATACAGGATCAAAAATGTCAATTTTCTTATTATCCAAATATATTGCAAGTCCCATTTCAGCAAATTTTCTCAAAGACAACAGATTTTCTTTTAATCCTTTAGCAAATATAGCTTTGTCTATAAGCATTGTTTCTCCATTCTCAAGAATAATTTCGAAATTTCCCGCTCCCTCCGTTCTCAAGTCCGCTAAATTATTTTTATTTGCACATTTAATCGTACCTTGATCTATCTCATCAAATGTTTTGAAAATAAGTTTTGAGTTAGTTATCTGTTCTGTTGCTCCAGAGTCAGCGAGGAATTTCGAAACATATTTATCTAAACTTAACGTGTTAGTGCTAGTGAAAAACGCTCCCCCTTTAGATCCGTAATCGTAAAAATCGATAATCATTGAAGCTTGTGACAACTCATGTGAGGACTCACCTTTATTATTATTTCCGCCTGATGAATTTTCGTTTTTGGGCTGAGCAGATTGTTGATTCGCACCATTATTATTAACTCGAGAATTGTTATTATTTTGCCCGCCACGGTAACCACCTCTGCCTCTGCCTCTTGGCCTACCTCTATAGTTATTTGTGCTCCCTCCCCTAAAATTTCCTCTTTTTGGATTTCCATAATAACCATTATCGTCCCCAGACTTCCGTTTGAAACCTCTAATACGACCACAGTGTGATCCACGAAAATGATTATTGTTACCACGTTTGTTAAATTCATTTGCATGACGACATTCCCTAGCAATGTGCCCAACTTTGCGGCATACGTACAACACACTTTCTTACCTGGATTTGGACATTTTTAACCATAATGTTCTTAACTGCCACATTCATAACAGTAATCATCCTTATTTTTATGGCCTTTGAATTTTGCATTATTGGCCGCTCTCACCATGTTTGACGCACCTTCATTTTGGTTACGAGCTGCCTCGTCTTGCAAAACGAGCGTTTTCAGCTCTTTATGTAAGAGACTCGATTTGAGGGCTCGTTTATTTATAAACTCAAGATTTTGAATATTTGGTACAGATACCATGACTGCACTATAAAATGCATCTCTCTTTTCTTCGTCTGACATAGGGGTTGCGTCTAAGCAATTTTCATAGCTTCTTATAGTATCCTCGAATTTCTCACAAAACTTGGTTGCTTTCATTTTACCTATTACATATTGCATGCTGTAAAGCTGCTTTCGCACTGAATGCGAAGTTACGTTTACTTCGCACCTTTTAATATCGTTAATAACCCTTACCATTTTTAGGGGATCTTTAAGAGCAGTAATTTTGTTATGATATTTCAAATCTAAGTGGTTAATCAAAATATCCCTAACCTTGAATCTTTGTTCTTCTAAAGTATCTTTATCAATTTTAGCAAAATCAGTGTTTTCTTCAATAATATGTTGTCGATTACTTGCCCTTAATTCATATGAAAGATAATCAAGAAATAATTCAATAGTCATATCAGTATTTAATTTGTAATCTCTTTTAAAGTTACTTGGACTTTTACTCAAAATTTCCAATTTCAAAGTATTGTTTCCTTTTTCTACTTGTATTAATGAATTATTATTTACTTGATTATTTTTGCCAGAAGCCTTGTTCATTTCAGACTGTACTTGAGTTTGTATCATTTTCAAAAACTCACCTTGCGTAATTTTCTCACTTCCAAATTTAATCTCCCTGTTATCTATTTTTGTAGCCATCGAATTTTCTCTCACCTTGTTTTCATTTCTATTATTATAAGAATTTTCAGTTCTATCCACATTCTCACCTTCATCATATACATACTCTTGGTCCAACCAAACTTGAATTTCTCCAAGTTGTTGGCTTTGAGAGTCAAATTTTTCCCCCATTTCTCTCAAATGAGCTTTTAGCTCTTCTCTCTCCTTACTGTTAGTTTTTAACTCTTCCTTCAAGGTATCAATCGTTAGATTATAATCTTTGGTATTATTTTCAAGCAATTGAGTCATTTTATAAATAATCCCTTTCAAATTATTTATCTGACCTTCTTGTTTCACAATTTTGGCTTGCATTACAATTCAATTTTCCTGATCAGTTTTTGATAAATCTAATTTAAAACTTTCGAATGGAATTTTCTTTAAATTTTCAAATTGATATTTGTTCCCCAAATTAACTATCTTTGTATCTATTTTAAGAGGCAGACTTGATTCAGATTTTCATCTTGCAAGCTCAACGTCACAGTCTCTCCTTTATGCAGTTCGTTGAGTTTGAAATTTTCTTCGAGGAATTTCCATACGTTGATCAACGATGGTTCAGCTGTGAATTATAATTCGTCAATTAGAATTTGAATTCAAACGTATTTTTCCATTCGCTTTATTTTATCAAGCAACGCACGCCTAGAATATCCAGTTTCTTTTTGTCGTTGGACAATTCGACGAAACTCAAGCTCGCGCGTGCGGCTAGTCAAAACAGGACGTCGGCTTATCGCCGAGTCTCTCTTTCTCGCCTTGCCTTTCAATACGCACCGCACCTTACACTCGAGTATTGCGTGATGTGCTGTCACGCTGCTGCAGCTTTCTTTCTTTCTCTCCTTCTTTCTTTCACACGCTGCGCGCCTGCGCTCGCCGGCCGGCACTTGTCTCAACTTGCGCGCCTTTGTCCGTCGCAGCCTCGCGAATGATATAAAATATTCTCACCACTATTCTGGATTTATTTATCTCGCCTTTATTGCGTGCGTGCCCTTTTGCCTTTCCGGATTTTCATTTTCTAATTTCAAACTCCCCTTATATTATCGATCGCGACCATTTGATAATTTCCGAAAATATCTTTTTCTCACAGCTCGCTTTTTCATGCACGTTCGCACCTTATTTTATCGTGCACTTTAGACAAAGAAAGTACTTACGGTCTTCCCAGTTTCTTTCAACAAGATCGTTTATTGAATTCGGGGTTGAACTACATGATGCAATACTCCGCATCATTCCATTTCGCACCTTGCTGTCCTCTTTGGCTTTCGTCCTCCGACATCTCGTTGTTGAGGTTCTTCTCTCGTTCTTACTTGTTGCACACACGAAAAGCACTCGCGCAGTGGAAGCGTGCTGGACCCATAACCTGTTAATGTGTATATCGCGAGGACAGGTGCGTGTAAATGAAGAGTCATAAATTGTAATAATATGAAATGTATTTAACTAATCACGCCTTCTTCTGTTATACATCTGAATACGGACACGATCGTCGATTGACTGCCTCAATGAATCATGAGCGGCTCACAGCTTAGCGGCAGCAGAGGAGAGGAGGGGAGATATGGAGCAGGCATGATGAAGCGGGCGTTCTCAAATATTTAACACGAACATATAGCATTTTGCTTATAGGCATACAAAGGAGTTACATTGTTTCATTAAACGAAAATCAGAAGTTATTTTCACAAGAGTCTCCGTTCGAGAGCGGTTTTCTTTTATAAACAAAGAAAAGAAAGAAAGAAAAGAAAAAATAATAAACCAGTTTGTTCTTTTTTTTAAATTATAAAGGATCATTTATACTAACAAATACTTCTGAATTCAGATTTTTTCACTCACATTTTTACACAAAAAAAACGAATTTGTTTTGAAAAAAGCTTGAAAAATCCTTTGACGTTAAATAATTCAATTCTTTTATTCCGTTTTATAAAAGGTTTTTCTTAAGTATTCAAAGAAAGTTTTTTTTTTATTTTGTAAGTCAGAACGTAAAAAAGATACAATATCTTTTTATTCCGACGAACTGAATTTTAGTTTAAAATATTCTATTGTCGATCAAACTCTGACTTTTCTCTTTTCAATTATAAATGATATTCTCGTATAAATTTGAGGTAAAAGTGTAAATATTAATTTATAGCAAAGACTAAAAGTCACTTACTTTAATCCTTACACGTGTTTCGTATGTATTTATATTTATATAGTAGTCTACTGACCATAGGTGCGAAAGGAGATAAATGACATTAATATGCAACTCAAGAGTATAATGTGTTAAAAACGTAAAATGGTTGAAAAAAGCAAGTATTATTAATATTATTATTCAAAGACACTGAAGTTAAAAGTAGAAGTGTATATTATCTATGTATCGGATTGTTACTATTCTCCGTTGTCGCTGAGTCAGTCAATATATTCTTTTTACAATGGTAATGTAGTCCACAATTGTAATGTTTTATTTACATTATTTCTCTCCTCCCAACAATAAAAGGGGTAACTAATCTTTTGGTGAATTTACTTAAAAGCGTAGTTACCGATTTTCTTGGTTGTTTGGCAGATTTATCTCTATATTAGGTTCAGAACTAATCGAATGAAGTTACCGTAACTTTTAACAGTACTAAAAACGTCCAAGTAGGCATTTAATTATAAATTATAACAGTTACGTCCTTATACTGGTATTTACATTTTTTAAATTAATTTCTTTGATTCCATTTCTTCTGTAATTTTACTATCAATTTCATATTTGCACAAAAATTATTATTATTTTATATATTAGAATTTTTAGTTTGTTCTGTAAAACGTTTAAATCATTTTATGCTATATTGTATTTATTTCGCAAGTGGCATTTATAATTGTATAAAAATGAAAATGCGAATCTATCCTTAAAACTTATTGTAAGTAGCGACCAGAGCATATAGTCTTCTCTTCTCGTTGCATATTTTTGGAAAAGTTTGATCAGAAAGACTGCTAATGTTTGATGATTCTTCAGAAATTAAAAAATTTTAGATAACGGCTGATTTGTATTTTCAGAAGTTACTTGTTTTTTATTTGTTATGTGTTACTTGCGAAATAATCCAGGCATTTAACGAAAACTCACTACTTTTGAAAAAAAGTGTGCATCTTAAAAGCCGTTAAGTTTACGAAAAAGTGCTCCACAGACGAGTGAAAGTAGACTCAATTTACAGTCATTTCACTTAACGAACAGTGCCCTATGTCTGATAGGTCATGAGTAATAGGTTGCCACTCAAAGTTAACCATTTTGCCTGTTTTTAGGGGCAAAAAAATCGAGTTTCATATTTTCAAAATTAGTCGTTTCCGGTTGAATCTATATTGATGACGCCAAAGGATAATTGACCAGATGTCGATGTTTTAAGGTAACAATAAGGTCCCCCAAATGAATCGATTTATGAAAAAAAAATTCCATTGGACAATTATTCGGACTTCAAAGTCCGGACTTTAGTCCATGCCTGGACTAAAACACATGAAGAACAAGTGACTTGCGAAAATACAAATCGGCCATTATTGCACCCAACCGATCAATTTTATAATAATCGAAATTTTGTCTGATAAACTTGCAACCATTGTAAAAATCTATAATTACAATGGATTACGATTATAGGTTTACTTTTTAGATTTAGAAAGAAAAATTAAGATAAGTTTGTACAATTAATCGATAAAATTTAAAGATCGAAAGATTTAAATATTGGAAAATTAGAATTTAAAAAATTCTTGAAGGAAACGGTCTTTCCCTATAAAGCAAAAAGGCCAAATATTATAAAAAGAAATTTTGCGTACGCGCCCTTTAAATATTGTATAATTTAGAAAACAATTACTATTTTAACAATGTGAAATCATATTTAATAATATGTATGTTATGTAAATTAGTTGGATTTAATTTAAAACTTAGAACGAAAGAAGTAGTTTATATTCTTTTGAAGGAGTGAAAACTTTCACTTTGAAAGTGAAAGTTTTCACTTCCTAAGACTGACTTAAAAGGTTAAAATAATTTTAAAAAATTATTAATTTTTTGTTTGAATTTTTTAAAATATACTTTTTATTTATTATTTCTCGCACGTGCATTCTTTTTGTCTTTTTACAAGTTTAAGTTACCTATTCACATCAATTACCTAAAATCCCAGCGACTGTATTCGACTTTGCCTGAACTTTTTTCGTCCGTGTAAAGGGAAACGATATAGGTTCAACTGTATTTATTTAAACAATTTTCATTCTCTTTGTCTTTCTTTGTTCTTTAAATTCCTACGGTGCTCACTACATGAATGATCTTATAATAACAAATTTTCAAAATTTGAAAATTTACAATTTACACGAAAAAAATTAAAGTGGTTTAAAGTTTTGTCATTAAGTTTATCTAAAAGTGATATTTTAATAATAAATTATAACATTTCAAGTTTAAAAGAAATGGAAAATATCATTTTTATCGAAGCCTAGTATAAAATGTTTGCTTAAAGTAATTCAAGATTCATATTTAGAACTTGTAAGACATAAATGGATTATGCTTATCAGCAAAGTGATAAGTTACTATTGATTTGGAAGAATTTTTTTCCAACGTATAACCATTCACTGTATATTTGTACAGCACGAAAGCGGCAAATACACCAGCCAAAGAATCATGAAGATTTGCGAAATTTACGAAGATTAGGTACATAGTAACATTAAAACGGAAATCTGGAATGATAATCGTCGACGGTTCAACAGGGTTATATAAGAAAAAAAGGAAAATGAAAAGAACTATTTCATTGTTCGCTGTATCATGAGTTCAATTGTTATACGCAGAGATTCTGAAAATTGTTTATTAATAATTTTGAGAATTTATTCGTTTTTATTGTGTATTTTGTAGCAGAAAATACTTATCGACATCCTGTCGTCAAAGACTGCCATGCAAAGGCAAAACATTTGTTTTCTCTCATTTTGTAGCAATGGGAAAGTTTTATTTTTAATAGTAATAACTTTGGCAGTTTACGGTCTACACACACATGAAAAAGTGACTATTTTTTCCAGGGATCTCAGTCAGTCCTTTTTATTCAAAGTGTCGATTCATTTTCCAAGAATTATGGGAAACAGACATTTATGACATTCGAAAACTCTTTCAGTGTTTTCTAGAATTTTCCATAATTTTCGAATTTTCTAAATTCTTTCATAACCAACTAAAATCTTCTACGTTCTTCCAGAATATTTTAGAATAAAAAATAAATGAAACTAAAGAAATTAAATACATAGAATTAAAGTTTTGAATTTGCGTTAATTCGCGGAAGCCTCGTTTTTTGGATTTTTGAAGAATTAACTGTCATCCCAAAGAATTCGCACCGACGAATTCAAGCGGATTGGAGTGTGAAAATAGACTCACTCGAAGTTGAGGTTATAAACTAAATATAACTTTAATTGGTCTTGACGAATTAAGAAGAATTCATGCTCAAAATTGTTCGATACATTCGCACGAATTGAAGCTTTGAGGATTTAATGACTTCTTCTTATATTCACACGAATTACTACACTCGTCCCATTCGTCATCAGAAAACGGGATTCATGAAGTTCTTAGTCTTTTCAATTCATTTTTGCTAGGATCCTTCAAAATCTACCAAAAGAACTCCGAAAATCTCCTAAACTCCTCCAGAATTTTCAAAACTCATTTTCCGTGTGCTAAAATTCTTCCAAAAATTCTATACTGTCCCATAGTCTTCTAGAATCTTTCAGACTCTTTCAAAATCCTCCAGAATCGATTGAAATCCTCAAAAATCTTCTGAACTCTTCTAGAGTCTTCTACACGGTTACAGAATCTTCTAGAATCCTGCAAAAGAATGCCAAAATTTTCTCAAATCCTTTAGAATCTTCAAAATTTATCTGAAGTCTGTAAGAATTCTCAAAAATATTCAAGACTGTTCGAACCTGTTCTAGAATCTTCTAGATTCTAGACGTTTTCAGAATCCTCCAAAATATACAAAAGACTCCTGAAATTCTTTCAAATCCCTTAGATTCTTTAAAATTATTTGAATTCTTTGAAAATTCTCCAAGATATTCGAGTCTGTTTTAGAATCTTCCACAATCATCTAGGTTCTTCTGTATTCTTCCACAACCTTTTAGAATCTTCTAGGTTTTCTTAAATGGAATTTTTCCCATGGAATCTTAAAGATTATCTCAAAATTCTTTAATGTTCTACAAAATATACTTGACTGCTCTAGAATCCTCAAAATATTTTGAACTACAGAATTTCCAGAATTCTGAATAATTCTTTAGAACCCTCCAAAATCTACAAAAGACTCTCATAATCTTGAATCTTCTAAACTTTTTTCTGAATGGTTTTAGAAATTTAAAAGATTCTGGCAGGTAAATTGTAGAATATTTGTGAAAATTAAAATAGATTTCGGGGTGTTTTTCAACATTTGAGAAGGCTCAAAAATTCTGGACATCTCTGTAAGAGTTTAAAAGATTCTGGTAAACTTTAGAATGCCATAGAAAATGTAGTCGGATTTTAGAAGATTTTAGAAGAATCAGGAAGTTTCTGGAAGATTCTAAAACATTCTACAAATTCTGAAAGATTGTAAACGATTTTGAGGGATTTTAGAAGATTTAACGATTCTACAAGTTACTTGGGGAAAAAATATTCTAGAAAAGGAGTTTTTAAAAGGTCGAAAAGTCCAGAAGATTTCGTGAAGAATTTTAGAAAATTCTAAAGTTTCAAAGATTCTGGAACTCTGGAAAGTTGTGGAAAATGAAGTTTATCATCCTTTTGATGGAATATCATTTTGTTTGTAATGTAATAAAATTTGAAAGTTTTTAAATAGAAATGTTGCATTTATTAACATTTTATGGCTCCCTTGGTATCTTTAAAAAAACTCCCCTTTAAAAAATAAATCTTCTATTTTCCCTAAAATTCGACTACTGGACTGCTGTTATCCCTGTTTTCCGTAAAAGTTACTTTCTCGAGGGAGAAGTACTCTGCCGAATTTCTTAAACAGGTATTTGAATATAATATAAAAGTATTTGAATGTGAATGATCGTTTAACCATACGAAAAATTTAGTAAATAATCAATTGAAAACAGTAGAAGAAATATAATATTTATCTGCTCTTAAATTAATCGTTCTTTTTTACCATTTTGGAACAGCTAAAGCAGTTTTCCTTTTATCCAAGGTTTATTATTAGAGGAAAGATTCAAAATGCAGTTTGATCAGAATTATTATCATTATTTTTTAGTCACAGGCCCATAAGGATAAAATTCAAAATTGAGTTTGGTGTAGGAAAAAGCCCCAAGTTATTCAGAAAAGAATTTTCTGAAAAATGTAATTATAAAATTTATGCATATAAAAGAATACCCGTTCGTAGTGTACCAGTTCCCCTTTGATTATTCGTTTGTACGCAATAATAAACATATAACAAGGGCCTGAATAAAATTAATTAGCAAAAATACTCTTTCTTCAATTTAAAAAAAACTTTAATGAATTAAAATAATAATTTCCATACAATATTTTAACATATTTTTGTAATTGACTATGATGGAAAATAGGTATTGAAATTACTTTCGCAAAGTTAATTACCGTCAACCGGGGCTATTTTGAACTCCCGGGGCTATAATGACATTAGGGTATTATACCGTAGAAAATTTTTTTCTTTGCGTGATTTTACTTTACAGGTATCCTACAATTATTTTCTAAAAGATTTACAGGAAATCCTATTAAAAAAAAGAAAAATTCCACGGAGTTGTAGATCATAAATGTTGCTCCATATATTTACCCCGAAATGTACCCTATAATAGACCCTGTTGACAGTAAATTATTTCAAATACTTTTGCAAACAAAGGAAAAGTTAAAAGATTATTAAAGGTCAAAGATTTATTCTTTCTTAAAGCATAAATACGTAAGCATAATCTGATATGATAAATTTAAGTACACTTATGTAGAATGCAGTGTCTTAGAGTAAAATCTTGAGAGTAAAAGTGTCTTGAGTGTCTTGAGAGTAAAATCTATTTTTCTTCATAGAGTGTAATATTTTCAATCTTCGAAAATGATTTAAGATATGCGTGTCAAATAATAAATTGATCTGTACAGCAATAGAAACCTAATATTGTAATAAGCAAGGAAGATTATATATTTACCAAGTGTAAACTACAATACTCGGATCATAACAAGGAATTTTGTCTCGTCGATATTATGCTCGAATATTACATTTATTTTTATATAGAATCTACAAACTGTTGTATCGCTGAACACTGTGCCAGAAAGAAAAGAAAAAAAATGTACCAGCACAGAATTATATTATTGTAAGAAATATAG
>JBAGKK010017177.1:0-11678 GCA_037177015.1 Euceroptres primus
TTGCGTATTTTTATTAGTATCCATTGTCGTACCTCGTGATATCTCTTATATTTCTCATTAAAATAGAATGAATCAACAGTAAAAATGTCAAGTAAAAAGAGATAAAACAATTTTCCAAAGGGTTTTATGACTCATTCTGTTTTCAATCTGTGGAATCATTTTTTGTGTTGTTGGCTATTGTCATAGCCTCCATTGTCGTAACCATACTTTTGACATCCCAGAAGTGAACTGATAGGAAGTATTACCTGTCTAATAAAATTTTACAAAAAAATGATTTAAAAGATGATTTTGTGAAAAAATGATTTTGTTTTGCTTGTACAAGTAACAAAATGAATGAATGGTACAATTTCAGTAATTCTAAATGCAAAATACATTTTATTTTCATTGGTGAACCCTTTTTTTTTATTGAGAATATTTATAACCCAAAAACAGGTAAAAAACCTGATGACTGGATTTACACTTACATTTTTTTTACAATCATATACATATTGTCGCTTCCCATAGATTGCACCTTAAAAGTATATATTTTTAAATTAGAGAATTATACAAGTTTTTTTTTCGTTTTTTAAAATTTTCCATTGAATGTTTTAATATAAAAGAAATAAGATTTTTTACAGTAGTATCAATCGAGTGTTTAGATATAATAGAACTTTTTCAGTTTCCTCTTAAATTCTCCTATTGTTTCACTTTCCCTAATTTTTTCTGGTAATTTATTATATATAGTAATACTTCCATAAATTGGGGTACTCTGCCCTAGATTTGTTCTATAATATTTTTTTCTAAGTTCTCCTGCATATCTTGTTCAGTGATTATGTACATTTATGCCTACTTCAAAGGAGGGGTTGCAATAAGGCTTGTTTTTGGCCCCAGAATTGAAAAAAAAATTTTTTA
Source organism: Euceroptres primus (assembly GCA_037177015.1). Lineage (NCBI taxonomy): Eukaryota > Metazoa > Arthropoda > Insecta > Hymenoptera > Figitidae > Euceroptres > Euceroptres primus. The sequence continues at coordinate 892 of JBAGKK010017177.1, forward strand.
TGAAAATGAAAACTCGAAAGTGTTCGATATTTTTTGCCCCACATGCGTCTTCTTAAAATACATTATTTTACGTAAGAACAATTTAAATTAAATGATTTTTCGAGAAGATAAAAAATGTCTTCAATTTACAGTAGACATTTTTTATATTCTGAAAAAATCGTTCAATTTAAATTGTTTTTATGTGAAACCATGTATTCGAAGTAGACAAATATGGAGCAAAAAAATCAAACACTTTCGAGTTTTCATTTTCGTAAAAATTGTTTTTCTGATTCTGGGGCCAAAAGCAAGCCTTATTGGAACCCCTCCTTTATTCTCTGTTTTTATGAGATTATTTGTAAATCTAAATACTAGTTTTGTTCTTTCTATATCTAGAAGCGTACAGATATCTGGAAATTTGATTTTTTTATATAGTTCAAACGTAGGAGTATCCGAAGGTAAATTAAATAAATTTTTGATTACTTTATTTTGTAGTCTTTGAACTTTTTCTATCAATTGTTGAGAAGCTGATGCCCAGTTTATAATACTATATCTGAGATGCGATTCTATAAAAGCATGATAAATCATCATCTTATGTTTTTCATTTATAAGGTCTTTACATCTTCTTAAGATACTACTCCAAGGTACTATTTTTCCAAATATTGATTGCACATGTTTTTTCCATGCTAATTTACTATCAATAATAGTACCAAGATATCTGTACTCTTCAACCTCTTTGAGTAGAGGCTTTCCACGTGAATAATATACAAAAGTGGCCCCAGAACAGATTCCTGAGGCACTCCCGTTTTAACTTCCAATTCTTGACTCTTTGTATTGTTCACATATACGTATTGTTTTCTATTTTTAAGGTAGGATTTTATTAAGTTCAGAGCGTTATCTCTGATACCCAAATGATACAATTTTTTAATAAGTCTATCATGACATACGGTATCAAATGCTTTTTTTAAATCTACAAAAACTGCAGTGACTATTTCTTTTTTATCAATCTTCTCTGTAATATGTTCTATAAAATCAGTAAGTGCAGCCTGTGTATTACTTTGTTCTTGAAAACCATACTGGTTAGAGCTTATTGATGTGTGTAAAAATTCTGATTTTCATAGTCTTTTCATATATTTTTGAGAAAATATTTTGTAATGAAATTGGTCTAGTAATTGTCAGAAAATTGTCCTGTTTCAAAATCTTGGTTTATAATTCTTAATAGAGTAGTTTTAATTACTGCGTATAATATTAAAAACTCAGTTGTGGTTATTTTATCATCACCTGCCGTAGCATTCTTTTTTAAACTACTAACAATCTCATTCAATTCTTCATTGCTGATAGAATTAAACTGTGACATATCAGTTTCATTTTCTATCTCTGGAAATGTCATAGAACTATCATAAATCTCTTTTTTCAAGTCTACCGCAACATTTTGAAAATATTTATTCATTTCATTCGCAATCTCTACTTGGTTATCTAAATCTCTATCTAATACTTTTAGCCTGTTTATTTCATTTTCTATTTTATCGCTTTTGTTATTACTTAATATATTATTTACAGCTGCCCAGGTTTTACGTGGATTACCCTGCGCTTTCTGAATCGAGTTGTTAGCTTTATTTTTCATTATTTTCCTCAGTTTCTCTGTTACTTCATTTTTAACCTTTTTAAATTGATTTTTAAGAACTTCATTTTCAGGGTTTCTTTTTTGTTTCACATATAAATTATCTCTTTCCTTGATAAGTCTCATAAGCTGATTAGGAATTGGAACATCCTTTTTATAACTTTTTTTTTTGATTTTTTTTTCTTCATGTTTCAATCTTCTGATCAACTGTATGAGTTCGTCTATGTTTTCTATTTCTTTATTTTCACATTCTAGTCGTAATCTCTCTTTAACTTTTTTTATGTCACTTTTTTCAAAATATGTAGTTTTTTTGTTGTTGTTTTTAGATTTAACATCAAATAGATTAATATTTAATAATCTATGATCAGAAAGCGCAGTGTCCTCAATGTTTACCTGACATTTTACATTATTCACTAAACCATGGTCTATTATTATTGCAGTATTTTTTGTTATCCTCGTTGCTTCTAGTTTGTTTACTTTATTGGCTACTTCATAATTATTTATGCTGATAACATTTATATATTCTTTAACTACTTCAGAATCTTTATTCAACAAATTTATATTAATATCGCCACAAAATATTGCTTTTCCTTTAATTGATTCCAAAAGGTCATTAAATCTTTCTATGAATATTTCGGGACTAACTTTTGGCTGTCTATATATTGCCTCTATCACTAATTTTGACTCAATTAATTTAATTAAAATTACATTACAGCCATTATACTGATTCAAAAATTGTTGTTGTATGCTTTCGAATTTCAAATTTTTTTTAACATAAATTGATACTCCGCCTTCCCTAGTCTCCCTGCAATCATGTACTGCTAAATAATTTTAAAAATTATAATCCTTAGTTTCATTTTCATATAGCCATGTTTCAGTTAAAATCAAAATATCTATATCAGTATTCTTTTTGCAACAATAATTTTAATTTCATGATAAGAATTTCATAAACTTCTAATATTTATATATACTACCTTTAGTTTTGTATCCATTTAGGTCTAAAACAATTAACCTTTTCTTTATTTTTGTGGCTAATCTTCTTCGCTTCCATCGCTCTTCTCTCTTCTATTTTCACAGTTTCTTCGAGATTCTTTTATTAGACAGATGACATCTTCGTCTTTAATCCTTATCCTGTTGTTTCCTTCCTTTTTCTGAATATATATCTTTCCGTTGTTAAACCAGGCGAATTTACAGATTTTATCTTTCAGAAGTTGTCTTGCCAGTTGAAATAATTTTTGGTTGTGCACCGTCATGTCCTCGTTAATATAAATTTTCTTATTTTCTTCTCCTCTTATTTCAGAATCCCCAAGACATGGATTTCACTTCTCTTATTCTTTTCAAAATTTGAGTTTTTGTCTCCTTAGTATCCAGTGTCAAAAGTATAGGAGCTTCTTTTGTTTTTGCTTTAATTCTGTAACATGCTACTACACTTTTTTCCTGCAAGCTGTACCCTAATCCTTTCATAACCTTAGACACTAGTTCCTTGGTAGATTCTTCTTCTTGCTGTCAACCTTGATAAATCGCATAAAGGAATAAAATTCTATTGATTTAAATAAATATTAAATAAATAAAAATCTATTGAACCCGTTAACTGTTAGGCGTGGGATTTATAGGTTACACACAGTCAACGGGTTAAATCATTTGAAAACTTGTCTATATAGAATTGGAAGTTGTCCAACAGTTTAAGTATTTGGAGAGCACATTTCCAAAATGTCTTACCATATATCCAAGAAATACCGTTTCCCACAAATAACGATTTTTCGATTAAACTTTGTGTTTTTCATTTACAACCTGTAATTTTATCTTATTCCTTTCACTAATAGGACAAGATTTCGTGTTTTCAGTAAGAAAAATCCTGCATATTTAGAAGTATCTTTTATAAACAATTGTTTATAAAAGTTACTTCTATGGTGTAGGATTTAACCATGAGTGGATATATGTATCTTAAATTTATGAAAATGTGTCTTAAATTTATGAATATATAAATATGTACCTTAAATTTATGAAAATGTATGGTAAATTTATGAAAATATACCTTAAATTTATGAAAGAGTAATTATTTATTTTATAATATTTTATTTTAAAATTTTTATTTTAAAATAGCTTGACCACTAGCACTATGAATTATTTATTTTCAGTCATTATTTCTTATAAAAATAAATATATAAATAGGACGCAGCATTTGGGATAATATTTCTACCAGCATCAGACAGATGGCGCAAAATCTCTTTGGGCTGACCGTTTTAAACACACAAGATTATGACCATTTTATCCCAGTCGCTATTTTATTATGTTTCTTTTATTTGTAATTAATTGAGTCACAGTTATAAATTGTTATAAAACTTAAACCAAAGTTTAGAGAACGAACTATAATATACCAATAACAATGGCAACATTAACATACGGTAAAGCATTCAATAATATCATTAAATTTTGAGGTAACATTTTATCATAAATTAGGAGAAATCTATAATCACATTTTATCATGTCAATTTACATATTTAATGTTTGAAATCATTTGCCATCAATGTGTATTTCATTTCACAATATTTTTGCACAAACAACTGACGTTTATTGCTTTTAACCCGTTTATTATTAAAGATTGACCGTTTTAGCGGAGAGACCGGTTTAGACACAATTCCCTTAAAACTTCAGTCACGTGTTTCCGAAAATTACCATGAAAATTTTTAATGTTGCCCTTAAAAATTGAAAATTCGATTTTTGAAAACGGCACCCATCCAATTTTTTTCTCTTAATGAAAGAACTTTTTCAAATCAAAAAAAAAAAATTAGAAGGGCCGAAAAGTTTTTGAAATATCGAAAATTTTTTAAAATTGTTTTATTGGTACAAAAATCATAGATTTTTTTATGTTTACGGACTTAGACACTAAGTAAGAATATAAAATTTAAAATGAAGAAAAAATATTATTTAATTAGAATTTTTTTAATGAACAAAAAATGACTTTTCAAAGAAATGTTGTAGATTTTGATCAGTGTAGAAATTTTTAGAAGGTGTTATATACTTTTGATATACTGATCACATATAATATGATATCATATGATCACTTACTTAAAAGTCACAATAAGGGATCTTCAATATGATCAGTAGATCAAAAATCACATTTTACAAAAATGACTTTTGTTTGTTAGAAAAATATAATTTTAACAAATTTTTTCTTCATTTTAAATTTTATATTCTTACTTGTTATCTAAAACTATATAATAAAAAAAGAATTATCTATAATTTTTGCACCGATAGAATAAGTTTAAAAATTTTCCGAATTTTAAAAATTTCAAAAAAAGGCGGCACTACTAAAACTTTTTTTTTATTTTGAAAAAATTCAAACACGTTTTTTCCAGCGCCACCCAAATGGATATAAAACATTTGAAAATGTATGACGCCTGGATATAAGATACTTTGAAAACAAACTCACTTTTCAGCATCGTATTTTTATAAATAAAATTTTTTTAATGCGCAAAGGAATCTATCATATGTAAAATTTTACTACTCTCTAAATCTGAATTAGTCAAAATATTTACTGATTTCATTCAGTGACCCATTTCTAGCTAATTCATCAGTGAATTTTGATTGAATTTCAGCTAATTCATCAGTGAATTTTGACTGGATTTCAGCTAATTCATCAGTGAATTTTGACTGAATTTCAGTTAATTTCACTGAAATTCAGTCAAAATTCACTGATGAATTAGCTAAAAATGGGTCACTGAATGAAATCAGTGAAAATTTTGACTGATTCAGAAATAGAGCGTAAAATTATGAAAAATGCAAAAAGCGAATCCATTCCAAAACAGGTAGACAGAGCAACTTCAAGTCACAGAATTGGTCGTCTATGAAATATGTTATTTTTTAAAGGAAATAAGAAGAAACGTATTTTACCGTTTTGAGAAAAAAATACGTTTTCCCGAAGTTATGAGTCTCTGAATTCTAAGCTTCTTTTTTTAAAAAAACACAACATTTTTCTTTAAACTTCTCTAACTTTGGACTCAATTAAGATATTTGAGTTTTTTCTTCTGATTATTGTCGAGTTTATTTGCCTCTTTCAAAATCCGCTGGAAAATTTAGAAAAAATTGAAAATTCGCAAATGTCGACGGTTGTTCTGATAAAATTAAAAGACGATTTTCTCAAAAACCCCACCTTCTTTGTTGCCCAAATTTTTTTACTAAATTGGTACTCTTGTGATGAAGAAATTAGGCAAGTTTCATGCAGGCTAAACTACTTTTGTAAACAGGAGAGTTTTTTTTAATGAAATCGAAACTTCGAATTTTTCTCACAACTCACTACATACACAAAAATATCAACAAAAAAGTTTGTTGCTTTAAAAAACAGGGTTTCTAGTGATCAGGCCATTTAAAATTCCCGAATTTTTTCCAGTTTTTCCCCACCAAAGTTTTCATTTTCTCGAATAATTTTATATTTTTTATTGACAATAACGTATATGTTTCACGAAGAAACCAGCCTTACGACCGAAAATGAGTTTACGAGAAAAAGCGGATCAAAGTGAAACGAAGACGAAGGAAGACAAAGGGGCGCTCCGCGCTCGTACAACTTTGAGCTCGAGAAAATGCATTTTTTATCGTGGAGCAATGGGGATTTTTTTATTTGATAGAGGAAATATTCATTATTCAGAATCAATAAAAACCACATATATTATATGTATTTTTTTTCGTGTGAAAGGTCCAATTAATAAAAACATTTTTTAATATTGATAAGCAACATTTCGGACATTACCAATACTAAGAGATGTTTTTATTAATTGGATCTTTCACACGAAAAAAAAAACATAAAATTGATAAAAGGCTGAAACTGAAAAATATGAATATAAACGTATATATTACCCTAGATAACTTATAATTTCTCACGAAATAAACACATTAGCATTTTTTCCCTATCTTAAACATTATATTATACACTTTTTTAAATGTTTGCAGAAATAAAAGTTAATGTTCATTTTTATTTTCGAAATTTATTTTTTTCCCTTTTCAAATGGTTGTAAATAAAGTGAAAATAAGTAGATTTTACCATTAAATAAAAAAATTCCTGATCTGAAATAAAATTCCCGGGGTTTTCTCGGTTTTCTCCAGAGGAAACCAAATTCCCGGGGTTTTACCGGTTTTCTTCAGGTGAAACCAAATTCCCGGGTTTTCCCCAGTTTTTCCCGATTTACCGGTCTGCTGGACACCCTGAAAAACTTCTACGCAAAAGACCTCTTACTCTTTTATGATTTATGATATCTTCCATCGTTTGTGAGAAAAATTCGAAAATGTGATTTTGTAAAAGAAGAAATTATGCTGGACTCAAAAATGGTTTGATTAACATAAAACTCCTTGGATGGTTTTCTTTTGTAAAAATAAATTCTTAAAATATATTTTAAACAGATACATTAAGCACCAGACTTTAGTACTGTTCAGAAAATTCCTTTTTTGATTACAAATGGTTCTTAGTCGTCCAAACATTAAAAGATGGGTTTTTCGATGAAATTTATATTTTATGTCTGCAGAATTCAATTAAAAAAAAAAAGATCGATTATATTGAAAAATCTACCTTTTTAACATTTTAAAACATTTTTTAAAAATTTATGTTTACATAAGAAATTGTGCTGGACTCAAAAATGGTTTGGCCAACATAAAACTCGATGGTGACGCTGGTTGATTAACCAGCGAGTTTTATGTTGGCAAAACCATTTTTGAGTCCAGCACAATTTCTTATGTAAACATAAATTTTTTAAAAATATTTTAAAATGTTAAAGAGGCGGATTTTTCAATTTAATCGATCTTTTTTTTTTAAATTGAATTCGCTGTTTAATCAGCCAGCTAGTTTTATGTTGGCCAAACCATTTTTGAGTCCAGGACAATTTCTGTTTTTACAAAACCACATTTTCGAATTTTTCTCACAAACGATGCAAAATATCATAAAAAAGTAAGAGGTCTTTTTGTTAATATTTTTTCGTATGTGCTGTCAGTTGTGAGAAAAATTCGAAAATTCGATTTCATTAAAAAAATTCTTCTGTTTACAAAAGTAGATTAGCCCACATGAAACTTACATAATTTCTTCATCATATGAGTACCAATTTAGGAAAAAAATTTGGACAAAAAAAAAGTGGGGTTTCTGAGAGAATCGTCTCTTAATTTTTTCAGAAAAACCGTCGCCATTTTGCGAATTTTCAATAATTCTTTAATTTTCCGGTGGATTTCGAAAGAGGCCAATAATCCCCACCATAATCAGGAAAGAAAACTCAAATATCTTAATTGAGTTGAAAGTTATAAAAGTTTAAAGGAAAATGTGCTTTTTTAAAAAAAAGAGAAGTCTTAACGTCTTTTTAACTTTAACTTTAAGTCTTAACTTAAAATTTAAATACTCATAACTTCTCAAAAATGTATTTGTTCTCAAAACGGTAAAATACATGTCTTCTTATTTCCCTTCAAAAACAACATATTTAATAGACGACCGATTCTGTGACTTGAAGTTGCCTCCTGATTTGAAATAGAGTCGGCTCAAAAATTCAAATTTTTTGAAAAATTGATATAAAACGTTTTGGAAATGTGCTCTTCATTTGCAACATGAAAACTGATTTTATTGCAGAATTACAATCTACCAAACGCAGTTGGAATTAAAATTCCAAACAAAAGTGTTTAGCTAAATAATTATTTAATTAAAGAATCATAAAACATGTTATTTTTAAATGCAATTTTGTCTAGTGTTGGTTCTTGAATGTATGATAAAAAATGTGAAGGTTTGAAAGAATCCACATCGGTAATTTTGAAGAGGGTCAGAATTAGACTAATAAACAAATCAGGTAATTATTCAATTGACTCAATGATCAAACGAGGAACGTCGTTACTTCTGGTTTGGCAGTAAGTCGTTAAGATTGATCGTGCTTAACGACTCAGCCAGGAGAAGAACATTTATGATCTCTTTGCAGTGAATTTGCCTCTTCTCAGTCGCAACGCGTTAATATGGCGCGCATAAACATCGTCTGCGCTATATTTTGTCTTGTATGAGACGTGTGATGATGGAATATTAAGATTTAATGGGAAAAGCTCATCACCAACGAGTGGCCTGTGTCCATTAACAATAAGTTTATTTCATTCGCTTCGCTTGGCCTTAGGGTGCACTTACACCAAACTCGTTATAACTGCATCCACTGGACCATTGTATGCACTCCGAGGACATCTGCATCTCCTTGAGGTTTTCGCTTTTACAGGGTCGCGGTTCAAATCGTCGCGGTAGTCCACACATTGGCGTAGACACCTCTATTTACAATATTGGAAAATAATTGCTAATTTGAAAAAATTAGCAATCGAGGATGAGGAAACTTTATATTATTTGGACAAATATTATTGCTATAAAAATTCTTGTAAGTTTCAAATCAAAGTTACAAATCCTTGTAGGTTTCAGCTGTCAATATCTATATCCACAGTTTACGCCATAGGACATAAAATAATAAGAATAAGAATAAGAGCATAAGAATAAAACATAAGAATAATATAATAATGATTTGTGCATTATTGGTTATAAAAGAAGTTTAATTAATAAAAATGGATGCAAGATTAATAACAATTGATTCGTAGAAGAAAAAGCTCTTAAAAACTGTGATGTTTACGCCATTGTGTGAGAATGTGTCGTTAGCCTCATACGTTTTCTTTTTTCTCGCCACGACCAAATCGCGATTATTTCCGGGGTGCTTTGGAGAATCTCAGTTCAGTTATTCAAGACAAAGACGCAACTTTTACGAGGTTTCCTTTTATTCGCTTTAATCGTGGCTAAATACGACGGGGAGAGTTTTACGATCTCGGATGTAAACTCTAAAAATGATTCATTGACCGGAGAGAATAGCGATCCTGTGAATTTATGGTAATTATGGATTTTGCGGTCTGGTACGTTACTTTGAACATATTCTTTTCTTACAGATGTACAAAAGCAGATAGAAAGTGGAAGAAAGGGAGAGTTTGTCTTCTGATACTTTTATAGATTTTATAGCGACAAAACCTTCCCAAGTATCCAGAAGTTTCATAGTTTGTAATTGGATCAATTTTATTTTTCGAATTTTATGACCAGTATATTGTATATAATTCTTGTTAAATTTAAGTCTATTTTTAACACGCCAAAGTATTTTTACAAATTGGAGCACTCTTAACACAGAGTTAGAATTAACACAGATATTAGGAAAATTCTCTTGGAGATATTTTTTGACATACATAACGTAATGTTAATCTCGGATTGAAAACGAAAGAACCTGATGTGCAAGTAGGATTTTATGTAAACGAAAGAAGCGAGTCTTTTTTTCCGAGAGACAAAAAGTTAGAGAGAGAAGGAATTCAGTATGCTTAGAAGGATTCCCGAGGAGGGATATGAGGATAGATGGAGCGCCATATTGTCTGCCGATTCCTCGGGGGTTGACTGGTTACATTCAGAAACGAATCTCGAGAGCACGGCACTAATGTGGCATAACTCGAAGCGCTCACTGTGTCTAAGTCGTTCCGAGAAAACGCAAGCATTAGATATCTGCCGTAAATTCAGCACCTCATATTACCTTTGATATCATACGAGAAGCTTAATTTTACGAAATTAGAAAAACTGCAGAAAACATTCCTGAAATTAAATATCCAAATGGAGAAGTTATAGCTAATTATTTCCTCAGATTCATCACTTAATTAGCCATCAATCTTTATAATAAAAATCAACGATTAGTGTTTCAATCTTTATCCCCGTAGCACGAAATATTCCATTCACATTCCTGGGATATTCCATTCACATTCCTGGGATATTCCATTCACATTCCCGGAATATTCCATTGAAACATTGGGAATATTCCATTGGAATATTGGGAATATTCCCAGAGAATATTCCAGCAATAATGCAGGAACCTCAAAATTTCCTACATCTGGAATATTTCCGGGGAATTTTCCGGGAATATTTCTGTGGAATATTGGAACATGACCCTGAATGTGCCCTGATTCTTCCTGTGGAATATTCCCGGAATGTTGCCCTGGAATTGTCTTGAATGTTTCCGTGGAATATTCCTGGAACATTACCCCAAAAGTGCCCTGAATGTTCCTATGGAATATTCTCGTATCGTTGTCCCGAAATAAACTATAAAATTTTAAATTTTTTCACTCGTAGAAAATTCAATAATAAAAACGAATGATTCTTGTGCTTTATTTTATAATTGAC
>JBAGKK010017188.1:0-11678 GCA_037177015.1 Euceroptres primus
TTTACATCACGACTCTCTGCGCATTTACTTTTGTACGTTCAGAGACTATATACGCGGTCCTGAATGTTGACATAAGAACCGTCTACCCTCGAGCCCGGTTCTCGATTCGGCGACGAGCGTACTTACAAAATTTTAAACTGAATATCAGTTAATTTCGAGGTTAATTTTCGCTCTTTGCTAAAGCAAGAAGAAGGCAGCCACGGTTTAACTGATAATCAGTTAAATTTTACTGATTCAGATTTAGAAAGATAGGAAAATTCAGTTACACGTAACTGAATACTCCGTTAAAATAACATAATTTTATGAAACTTGTAACTTAAAGTTCCGAAACTGAAACAGAAAAAAAAAATTAAACAGTAACAGTACTAAATTGGAACTGAAATTTATGAAAATGTATCTTAAATTTATGAAACAGTAACTGAATTTTCAGTTATAGTTACACATAACTTTTTAAATCTGAATCAGTAAAATTGAACTCATTTAACTTATAATCAGTTTGTTAAATTTTACTGATTCAGATTTAGAAAGATAGAAAAATTCAGTTACAAGTACATAACTGAATATTCCGTTAAAATAATGTAATTTTACGAAACTTCTAACTTACAATTCCGAAACTGAAACAGAAAAAAAACTAAACAGTAACAGTATTAAACTGGAACTGAAATTTATGAAAATGTATCTTAAATTTATGAAGCAGTAATTGAATTATCAGTTATACACATAACTTTTTAAATCTGAATCAATAAAATTAAACTGATTTAACTGATAATCAGTTAAATTTTTCTGATTCAGATTTCGAAAGATAGGAAAATTCAGTTACAAGTAACTGAATATTCTGTTAAAATAATGTAATTTTATGAAACTTGTAACTTACAATTCCGAAACTGAAACAGAAAGAAATACTAAACAGTAACAGTACTAAATTGGAACTGAAATTTATGAAAATATATTTTAAATTTTCGAAACAGCAACTCAATTTTCAATTACAGTTACATGTAACTTTCTAAATCTGAATCAGTAAAATTTAACTCATTTAACTGATAATCAGTTAAATTTTATTGATTTAGATTTAGAAAGATAGGAAAATTTAGTTACAAGTAACTGAATATTCCGTTAAAATAATGTACATAATTTTATGAAACTTGTAACTTAAAATTCCGAAACTGAAACAGAAAGAAAAACTAAACAGTAACAGTACTAAATTGGAACTGAAATTTATGAAAATATATTTTAAATTTACGAAACAGCAACTCAATTTTCAATTACAGTTACATGTAACTTTCTAAATCTGAATCAGTAAAATTTAACTCATTTAACTGATAATCAGTTAAATTTTATTGATTTAGATTTAGAAAGATAGGAAAATTTAGTTACAAGTAACTGAATATTCCGTTAAAATAATGTACATAATTTTATGAAACTTGTAACTTAAAATTCCGAAACTGAAACAGAAAGAAAAACTAAACAGTAACAGTACTAAATTGGAACTGAAATTTATGAAGCAGTAACTGAATTTTCAGTTACAGTTCATGTAACTTTCTAAATCTGAGTCAGTAAAATTTAAGTGACTTAACTGATAATCAGTTAAATTTTACTGATTCAAATTTAGGAAGATAGGAAAATTCAGTTATAAGTAATTGAATATTCAGTTACTTGTAACTTGATTTTCCTAAATTATTTACAAAAATATAACTAAAATCTCAGTTACTGAAAACAGTCTCTGAAAACTACCATGGAAATTTCTAACAGTGTGTGAAGAATAAAGAACAATGACCCTTATCATAGTTAAACAGTGATGTGCTTCATCCCCTTACATAAATATATTATTTAACTCTATCCCCCTAAAGTCTAAAGAAACATGATAATACACTAGCCCTTAAGCTTAAGAAGTTCCTCCTCTATCTTATTATTTCAAGCACAAAAAAAAAAATAAGAACAACCAGAAAAAAAAGGGAAAAGTTAGCTAGGAACATCTGTACTCTATTTCCAACCCTCTGCCATAAATCTATCAAATTTTCATTCCACTCGCATCTAGTTTAAACTTTGGCACGTACCAAGTTGGAGACGAGGAGAGAAAAAAAATAGTGCGACACGAGACAACGTGCGTACGAGGCAATGCGACGCTGGCTTAGGGCGGGGGGTCAGGGGTTAGGGGGGTGGGACAGATGTTTGGTCCATAGAACGAGGGCTCAGTCCCACATGGGGTGCCGTGGTAAGAACTACCCCTCGTCAATCGTGGCCTTCGCAATGCTCTTATAATTTTCGGCATAGGGTCTCGGGTCAGGGCATGAACACTACAATGGCTCGACGATTTACCCGTGACTTGTGTGTACGGGGCTTAAGCTCCACGTGACTAGGCACGCGCGGAATATTTTTTCTGTGAAGCTGAACGATCATCGATATAGGTATGCATACGGTAATTGCATTTGATTTGTTGCATCGGTGCAGATTTGCTCTTCAGAGATGATCCTCAGAATAGATTAATATCGATTATGATGCGGAAGTGATTTGTGAGATAGTCGTGATTTTCTTGTGAAAGGTGTGGAAATTGGATATGTCTTGTGCGGTGGTTTCTTCTTTTGGTGGAGGAAAATTTTCCATAAATATTAGGTAAATTGTTTTTTTTTTAATTTAGTATGACTGTCTTTTGAAAATGTATCGAATTTTGTAATATGTGAAGATGAAGATGTATTTCAATGTTTTGGTAAATTTTAATGTTTTTGGAATCTTGTAAAGAGCTTCGAATTTTGATGTAAAACAATTGCAGGGATCACAGCGGTTGAGTAGTTTAATTTTAGGGGAAGTAGGGGGATATATTTTCAAGAAAAGAGGATTTTCTTTTAAAACAAAGGAGACATTTTTTTAATTGAAAATACCAGGGAGTGAATAAATGTTAATAAAGGGAATGTTTATAGAAGCAGAAAAAAAGAACCATAAATTAATTTCAATGCATTTGGAAGAGGCAGCAATACATTTCTTAGAAAAAATTACCTGTTAAAATTATTTGTCTAATAATTATTTGGCATTTTGTGTTTTTTCTTTAATCTTACTAAAAATTCGTAATTTTTATCCAATTTTAATGAACAATAGCTCATTTTGTTCATTAAAACATTCTCTACAATTCTGTTCGTTGAATTTTATTAAAAATAATTTGTTTATGATTTGCTAAATAAACAAATTTTGTACAGTTTATAGTTTCTAAACAAATTATTTTCAATAAAATTCAACAACATTATTATGTATTTTCAAAATAAAATTCAAAAGAATTGTAGATAATATTCCAATGAACAAAATCAGCTATTGCTATTGTTAATTCAATTTGGATGAAAATTAGGAATGTTTAGTAAGATTAAAGAAAAAACATAAAATATGAAATAGCGATTATTAAACAAATAATTTTAACCCAAAATAATTTTTCCTAAGAAATACCTCTTCCAAAATGCATTTAAATTAATTTTGTTTCTTTTTCCTCTGCTTCTATAAACTGTTCTTTAAAGGGGTCGAGCATCCTTAACTAACTATGAGATATTTTCTTACTAACTGCAAAAAGAATAAAAAATAACTTTTTAATAATAGCTTTGAAAATTTCATGGTTACAGCAGAGAAATGAATTTATTGCTTAACTTTAAAAAATGTAGTTGAAACGTATTTTAAATCTGAGTAAATTTGATGAAATAATGAGTGAATAGAACATTGCAAATAAAGTAAATTAACAGTTTTTTAAAAAGCGAGAAAAATTTTTAAACTATATTCAAAACTTTATTTTTAAATGATAAAAAAATAAATTAATGATAGTTGGCAGCAATCGCCATTTTTTAATGCAATCAATTTTTATTTATAATTCTTGAGAAAAAAACTTGAAAAAGGGGAAAAAAGGGGAAAATATCTCAATTTAAAGGATTTTAGGAGAGTTTGAGAAAAATAGGAGGAAAAAAGGGGAATAGGACTGTGATCCCTGCAATTGAATATTACCATACATGATGCATTCAGTTTAAATAATTAAATTAAACTTTTAAGTAATTAATTTAAGTTAAGGGATATAAAATTACCCAACTTTATTTTGAATGTTATCACTGAAATAGGCAAGACAATATCTAGTTAATAGGGCAAAAAAAATTTTACTGAAGAAAACTCATTTTCGCAAAAAAGTGGCGTTGGGCGGCTTTTGAAAAAAATAGTTTAGGTCATGATTGTTTATTTTAAAATAGTTTTTTAAATTTTTGCGTCTTTTCTTAAATTTTAAACCTAAAAGTCGAAAATGCTAATCAGGGTTTACAGTGATACAGAGGTTCACTTTTAGGGAAAATAGTAATAGGGGATATCTTTTTCGAAAAAAATTGAAAAAGAGGGAAATTTTTTTCTTTTAAAAAATACCAAGGAAGCCGATAAAAGTTAATAAATACAACATCCAGACTTTTTCAGAGTTCTAAAATCTTCAAAACCACCCCAAAACATATTATGATTTTTAAAAATATTGTAGACTGTTTCAGAATCTTCTAGAATTCTCAAAAATCTTTTGAATTATGCCCTAAACTTCTAATATCTTCTAGTCTCTTTCAGTCTTTTTTTTTTTTTTTGAAGAGTTTCGAAAAATCTAGGGAATTTTAGGAAGATTTTGAAAAGAGTCTAGAATATTCTTGAGAATTAAGCGAGACTTTTGTAAATTTTAGAGGGTTCTAAAAGATTGTGCAGAATTCTGGAGTTTAAAATATTCTGGAGGATTCCGAGGAGGGTTCTAAAAGATTCTGCAGAATTCTTGAGTTTAGAATATTCTGGAGGATTCTAGAAGATTCTAGTATAGAATTGTATATTTTTTAAATATTAAGGAATTTTTGGAGATTCTTTAACATTTTATTAGATTATAGGAGAACCTAGAAAAAAGATTCTATAAAACCCAAAAGATATACAGTTATGGAAGAGTTTAGAAGATTTGATTATCGAAAATTTTTGAAGACATTGAAAGAGTTCGGAAGGGTTAGAGTCAATCTAGTAAATGTTAGAAAATTTGGGAAAAGTTTTGAAGTTTTTAGAAGATTTTAGGAGACTCTAAATCTCTAAGGTTTTAATATTTTGGCACGCGTTTTTGAATGTTTCTGTTTATTATAATTCGTGGAAAATTAATCGGAACTTGGAATAAAAAAGGAGAAAAAGGAGGAAAATTCTCAAAAGTAGGGATTTTAGGGGATCTAGAGAAAAATAGGAGTAAATTAGGAGAAAATACATAGTTAGTTTTTTTAAATCAATAGCTTTTTTTATTCACTAAATTTCGTACCTAACAATAGTTCATTTTATTCCTAACAAAATTCTTTACAATTTTTTTGGTATGCATTTTTTAAAAAACCATAATTTCATAAAAACGTACTATGTAAACAGAATTGCAAAGAATCGTTTAAGGAAAGAAATCAGCTATTCATTACAAAAAATTGAATAAAAATTACAGAAAAACTAAAATGAAAAAAAAAACCTCAAATCTAATTACTAGTTTCCTCGATTTCATAAATCATTATAAGAATTGATTAATTTAAATTTTGAAGTTTAGTGTTTCCCAAATTGAATCAATAGCATAAATATAAGTAAAAAATTGTAAAAAAATTATAGTTAGACCAATCTTCGAAAATAGATTTGAAATTCAATTAATGACTAATTTTTCCTTAAAGAAGAAAACATAATTTCGAAATAAAGAAATTAACAAAACTTTTTTTATGTCCGTTGATAATTATTTTTCTGCTTTAAGACCAATAGAATTTTTCTATAGCTCGGAACAGATCCTACCTAAAAAATCTAACAAAAAATTACTTTAATTCAAAAAACCGAATGAAGCGTTAAAATGAAGGACAAAGAACCTTTTAAATTTACAAGTGCCTAAGCTCTACTTTTTTCTAATAATTTTACCCTCTCAGTACAAGACAAACAACAGACGGTCTCTGTAGCCCATTTATCTCAATATCCCCTGACCCACTTTAATTAATAATTCACCAGCGTCCTCTCATGCACATTTTTTGTTCTCAGCGCTGTCTTTGAAACGATTATCGTTCAGTGAACCACCAATATTGGCGCAAAAGAATCGAGAGAAAGAGAGGGAGAAAATGACCTTAGAAAGCGAGAGCAAAAGTCTCAGTAATTAAAATTTCCCTTTTAAATGTGCCAGAGTCGTCTTACGGGAATACATACGCGAATTACACGGATTGAAGGCGATTTACGTTTATGTAACTCTTGAAAGCCGGAAGAAGATCTGACTTTACGGTTTACGTTAATTAATGTTAAATATCCAGGGACATATTTGTCGCCGATAAGTCGTCTGGCAACGAAATGGAAAGTATTATGTGTAGGCTGTCTTTCCACATGCATTCAGGATCGATTTCGGACTTGTTTCTTCGTAATGCAAAAAACTCTTGGATACTTCCGTATATAAGAATAAGAATAAAGACATCTTGTTACGTACATAAACATTACTAAATCTTTAGGGGAACAATTATATACGACTTTCCTTCTATTCAGGAAATTAATTACTGTTTTCCTTTCCTTGCTCGAGCGGCAATTGTATTTTTCTTTTAAAGGATGAATTCATTTGAGATTGGAACTTTAAATGCTCTCATTAAACTTAAACATTTCCTGATATTTAAATAGAGACAGAAAATGCTTCAAATAAAAAAAATTTATCTCTCTTTTTTCAATTGAATATAATACTTACTAATAATTACTTCTTATTAAATTTGATTCATTATTTGTCGAAATAGGCTGCTGATTTTTTAGGGTTACTGCTTGTAACAAGGTACAAATAATATACAGTGAAGAGTGACTCGAAGTGATTTAAGAACACGTTATTCGTAAATCAAAAGTCAAGATTTAAACCGATTTTACGCCCTCGCGTTTAAGTGTACTGCACAGTTTGGTGATGATAACTTGTCGAAAAGGCCGACATCTCGTAAAGAAATACGAGCAATAGCTATTGTCTAAATGAGAGCTGAGGTCCTTTTTTATGGCTCTCATCAAAGCTATTGTCCTTCACTGCGAAATTTTATCGCCGAATTACTTTTTCTTATTTTTATTTTCTCTAAGCAAGTATTTTTAGAAAGATAAAGTGAGGAGACTGGTTTTTCTGGTTAGATTGGATATTTAACGAGGAATCTGAATATAGAAAACGAGATCCGAGAAATTAATTTTATTTGCACTTAATAACGCGCTAGACTTTACTCATTTTCCTATAGAGAGTTAAATAGAAATGTATCGTAAAAGATTAAAGTTTGTATCTTTTACATGAGAATTGCGAAAGTCAATTTAAATATAAATTTTAATATAAATAATAAATAAATAATAAATAATAAACAAATAATAAATAAATATAAAAATAAATATAAATTTAAATATAAATAAAAATAAAGGTTAAAATTGAAATGTCTTATGGATGAAAATAAAAAAATTCGGAAAGTCAGTTTTCACGTAAAACCAATACCTTCTCATTTGATATTGAGAATGTAAAAATCGACGAAAATGTATCCCGAGAAAATTACGCTCTTATTCTTAAAAATATCCTGTTGTAAATATAAGAATTTTTTAGCACACGAGCCACTCTACAATGTCCTATGCTTACATTTATCCATATGTTGCAAATAACACGTAAAATCTTTTAAATATCGGAAAATGTCATCGTGTCCCTTGTCCATGATTATATTTATAAGTATTCGAAAGCCTTTTTGCAGTCTTTTAAAGTAAAATTGGATACTTTTCTGGGATACATCTTTTCTCTCTTACTCCTAAAGACAAACAGAAGTTAATAATCGTTTGATTATTTTCAATTTCAAGAAACGAATAGCTTTTCATGTGTCCCCAGATTTAAATTTCAGTTTTGGTCATTGTGTCCAGAGACACATTTCATCGGATTTTTTAATGAAAATAGTAGTTTTTCACATTTAAACCATAAAACAAGTGAATTTGGACGTAAATTTTACAATATACTTATGTAAAAATCTGTCAAAAATGTAAATAAAATCAGCAATTAACAAATTTCAAAAAATTTCGAAAACCGTACACCTTTGTAATGTCATCGTGTCTCGCGTTTTTTTCCAGATAACTGCACTTTTTATAAAGTAAGTTATACGTGAAAATATTGTCCGTAAATTACGTTAATTTTTTTGGAAATACAGTTAATGATAAAAAACAATAATATAAAAATAGAAATTCAAAAAAAATTGGTTGATTTTAGAATTTTTTGAAAATTGACAAAAATGAAATTTTTGAATTTGGTTAATTGCGCATTTTTAATGAGCAAGTTACATTTATATTTCTTACATTACAAATATTTCACGAGAATTGCACATTAAACATGCGCAATTAACTAAATTCCAAAATTTCATTTTTGTCAATTTACAAAAAATTCTAAAATCAACAAAAGTTTTTTTTTTCGAATTTCTATTTTTATATTATTGTTTGTTATCATTAACTGTATTTCCAAAAATTTGACGTAATTTTTTCGCGCATAGGAAAAATTTTTTGAAAAGATCAGGTTACTGGAAATTCAATTTCTCGAAAATAAAAAAATGCCACTTTCATATTCAGGGCTCTTAAAGTAAACATCCTAAGCTTTATTTAAAAAAAAAAAAACAATAAAAAAAAGTGTCGAAATTTAAAAAAAAAGTCAAAAATATTTTTGATTTTGAAAAATGAAGACTAAATTTTGAATTTTTCAAATTTCTTTTTACTCTACCGAAAGGTCGTGAAACAATCTATCGAAAACGATGAGATCAAAATTTTTTATGCCATAAAAAATTAGTTATATACAATCGAAATAAAGGCTGTGAGCACAAATTCCAAAATTTTCACCCCCACTATCTCGAACAGTTTTTGACTAAAGTAATCCATCTTTTTTGTGAGAAGAACCAGCGAATAGGAATAAACTTTGTGCAAGTTTGAGCCGGATCGGACAACTTGATTTTTTCGAGTAGGTACACTTCAGAAATTATGCCCCTCATATATTTTAAGGGCTGAAGATTGTGAAATATCACGTTGGTTAAAAGGGTTAAAAAAGACCGCAAATAAATTCTAAATACGTTTCTTGATCTTGTTCTCTACTATTTTCCTCATATTTCAGATGCATACTAACAGAAAAAAACGTACTTTAATCAAATTTGAAATATTTTTTCCACAAAAAATAAAGAAATAACGTAAGTTATTTCTTTAGAAGTATTTTAAAGAATCTCATGTGTACAGTAATGTGATCTGTGCGGATTTAGCTTTAGTTGAAAGGGAGACAAATTCGTCGAAATTTTTCGTTCTAGAAATAAAACAAGAACTGGGTGATAGATGGTGTGTCGGATTTAGGGAAACGTACACAAACGAGGGAAACATATCTATACTCAATTTTCAATCCAAGTGCATTCTTTACATTGACACGAGCGGATTTCTGGAGAACAGGCGGTTCGCAAACTCACACGTAAGTCGTACGACGAATAAACGAATGCTTGAACGCTTGCCAAGATTTTGCGAGGGCCGGTGGCTCAAGAAAACCCCAAAACATACACGATTCACATTCTGGTGCATTCAATCCTCAAAGCTTAGACATGTTATCCCAATTTTCAAATAAAAGAAAAAAATAATTTAAAAAATTCATCCTTCATTTCAAATTAGAATTTATGTTTTAAATTTTTTAATTATTAATTTTCATTGACAATGATATATCAGATAACATTTTTTTATTTTATTTTTCTCCAAGTTATCTTCTAACATCCTCTTTTTGATGATTTGCTAAGTTTTAAACACTAGATGTCACTGATCCACATTTGGACCCTGGGTTCAAATGTGGATCAAAATCATACTTTTACCAAAAATTTCCCCAATCTTGTGCAAATTGATCCTGAAAATCTATCTTTTTTATTTTTGATGTAAAAGAACCTACCCAAGTAAAAATAATTTTGGATTAAAACTATATTTTTTAATTTATGGTTTCTGAAACCTGATTCACATTCTGTTCTATTACCCTATCTTACAATATTTTTATGGCGAATTTTTTACAGATACAGATTTTACAGGTACAGATTTTGATAACAAGCAACAAAATTTACTATAAAATATTTGGCTTTTATGTAATGATTCGACGAATCTGCAATAATGAATTTCCTACAAATTATAACATTTTTATATTAAAAAACACTGATAACGTAGTTGTTTCGAAACAAATTCGAAACATTTATTTGGTCATACGGTCATGAAACAACTAAAACGAATTCTGGATGTTTGTAATCGTTTAATTATCAATTTGAAGATAGACCTACGTACGTTTCAACCTAAATGTGGGTCTTTCACAAGGTGAAAAACAAAACCTGTGTCGAAATTAAAAAGAATAAAGATAAAAATGTTTACAAAGTATAATTAAGTCGAAGAACGTATGAATTTATCTGTAGTAGTAATAAAGAAACACATTAAATTCGTTGAATTATAACGATGTTCAAATTTTGTAGTCAATATTATTTATCCGATAAAAGGTCATTTTTGTAGACCTTTTAAGGAAACTCCCTAAATCGACTAAATTGACATGGAAAAACACTGACATGTAAAAATTGTCTAATATTTGTACATTTGGCTTTTTTTATATCACAACTTGGATTACCTTTAATTTAAATAAATAAAATATTAATATTGCTTAAATTCATGTACTTGGAGTTTTTTGTCAGGAAGCGTTTTTGGTGATATAATTTGGAAGATCATGTTATAAATTGAACGAAAGACAGACTAATCTACCAAATTATCAATACGTGTTTGTTTCTAATGAAGACTGTCCAATGCGGTTCTAAAGCCCTTTAAACTCACTCGTAAAATCCTCAGTTAGGGGTAAGTTAACACCGGATACCTACCCTCCTTACTTGAATTTCATTAATTAAATCAGCCAGTTCAACTATCGAGTTGTCGAAGGAAGGGAGAAAGGTCGGTTTCGTGATCGTATTATGTAGGCGATGCTAACATTTTCATCCAACTTTAAATTGACATTCGACACTCTAGATAGTACTTTCCTCTACTTATATACTTTAAGCTAAAACAGGTCATATCGAGAAGCCAGCTTTGTAACTAAAATGAACTTTAAGGCTACTTATGAGGTGAATATTTCTCCCTCGAAGAAAGAAGAATTGAGTAGAGTGGATTTTGATGCCACGAAGGGCAGATGATGTGGAAAGTGAGATGGATGCTTCTTTGAATTTGAGTTAATTTGAGAAGCTGGGGTTCCAATGGAATTTGGAACTCGATGTCAGAGGGGTTGCTTCCTTGTTTCCTTTTAGCAACAATAAACTGAAGAGTAAGGAAGTCTTTTGACTTATCCGCGCTATTATTGGACTGCTCTATTATCGATTTCGTCTGAGCTTAAGGGTTGCAACCCTATGCACTTTCATTCTCACCAAAGGGTGACGCATTTGAACAATGTCGTCTTATCAGAGTACTAATCTGGATTTCGTGGTGATAAAGTAATTTAATATCACTCAGAGGGATGAATAATTAATTTAGAAAAATTAAGTTGTAGGGTCTTTAATGAATCTGAAGTTTCAAACGTTTACATAAACGAAAAATGATTTTTTTATAAAAGTACGAGACCTAAAATTTAATTGCTCTAAATGATTCCATTCGATGTCAAAATAAACACATAACAGTTTCAACCCCCTACCACACTAGGATCACCCCCAAAATCAACCCCT
>JBAGKK010017199.1:0-11677 GCA_037177015.1 Euceroptres primus
GATATTTATCTACAATCCATAAAAATTTCACTGGATTATCATTAACCGAATTTGACTTATGCTTTTTGCAAGAAAATTGTGTCCAAATGTTTATGTAACAAAATAACAAACAAAAAAAGGAATATGAAAAAATCCTTCAAGTTACTTTTTTTCATGATCGAATACTTCACGAATATATAATCTATTTCATAATTTGGGTTTTCATGGAAAATTTTCTGATACAGTTAACCTGGTTTGACTCTCTCACAGGTGTTCAAAAAGTATTTTATTACATTCAATACGTACTTATGAATATTAGAGTGTTTCTTATTACGTGGAGTAAAAAAAATTCAAAAATGTTACACTTGTTTAAAATTTGAAATTTCCTATATTATTTCAATGGAAAGAATTTTCAAAATGAGAGATTTTTTTGAAATATAATCGAAATCCATCGTCCACTGAGGGTCTAGTAGCTTTTACAACTCTAAAAAAAATTAATAATTTAATGAATAATTAATTTAATTTTTTGTCCACTTGTAATTATTTCTTTATTAAACTTGCAATTTAGAAATTCAAGTAACTGAATAATTTCACTAAAACTGGCCAATAATGTCTAAAATTATCGATTCTTGAGTATTGAAAGTATCCTAATATCCAGAAAAATTATTTTAAAAATCTAATAAAATCACACTTTCTACAAAATATGAGTTTGAAAATGAGATCAGAAAACTAAAAAAAGCTTCATTTTTCACTGAGTTATGGCCGAAAATATGTACACATGTTTTTTTTCAGAAAAATTAAAACTGAGAGATATAATGGTTTCTTCTTTTTTTTTTTAAATTTTGGCAACTATCTGCAATGAAAGTTTGCATTATTTATTAGTGAGAACATATTGTAGATAAAAAATGGCGAAAACAGTACAAAATTATTATAACAATAAAATACTATTTTGTATATTTTTTATTTTTTTTAAATTTTGTCTTCCATGAGAGAAAGGCATACTACGGATCCACTTGTTCCGATATGTCATAAAGGTAATGTTTCTCATGGAAAAATGACGAAGTCAATGTAAAAAGTTTCCATCCTTACCATCTGATATGGAAGAAATATATTTTTTATTTGACATAATTTTCCTACTAACACATAGTACAAAATTTTATGACAGAAAGTTGTCAGAAAAGAGAAAAAGAACAAAAAATAAAAAAAAAAGATCATTAGATCTCTTATTTTTCATTTTTTCTAATACGTAGGTGTACATATTTTCATTTGTAACTTAGTGAAAAATTAAGCTTTTTTTCAGTTTGCTGGTCTCATTTTAAATCCTATATCTTTCCAAAAAACGCGTGATTTTATTAGATTTTAAAAATAATCTTTCTTGATTTTAGGACACTTCAAAAAGACAAAAATCGGAGATCTCAGACATTTTTGACCAGTTTCAGTGAAATTATACAGTCCTTTGAATTAAATTCTTTATTATAGCTGGATTATTTTTTTATCGGATTCAAATTTTCAGGATAAATTACTAGTAGCATACATAAACTTGTAGGCCCTGTTTATTTTTGAAATTCAAAGAAAATTTTTTTCGGCCCACTCTACTCTTCAGTGAATGAATCAGTGAAATATATAAGTGAAGTATATCAGGGAGTAATAAATTAATATTTATTTAGTATTTAGCAATTATTACAATTTTAAATTTTCTTCTCTAAAGGCATGAATCTTTTTTCTTAACGAACTTGGATTTACAATGTCCAACCAGTTTCCCAGGAAGGACAGATATAATATTCCGAGTCAGTGAGCATTAGGAATATGTTTATTAGCCATCTCACGTCATGTTGCGTATATGAAGAGTTAATGGCGAGGTATCCCCATTTTTAACCCAGAAAGAAGGAAGTGATAGTGCCGTTGCTCGCTATTTATATACACCAGTAGAGTCAGTGCGTTTGCATCGTGAGCGCGTCGAATGACCGGGTAGAAATAATTAGTTCGGTCAGTCGCCCGGCGTCTTCCTTTCAGCATTTTCAGTGCCTTTGTCATTTGGCAAAAGCCATGGGCGAAGAAAAGCGTCGCGACGCCTCTGGTCAAATTTTAAAAACTTCTCAAACATTAACCAGTGACTCAGGTCAAGAGCTTCAGCGCGAGGTACAAAATATAAATTGGCAATTGCTTTGATATTTTTTTTATCAAATTATTTCCGAATTTAATTTAAATATTGCCATTTTTATCCACCTACAAAAAAACTCCTTTGTTTTTTTTAAGTCTCATTAGTCACTTCCTTCAAAACTAGGTTTTATTTCTATATTTAACTCGCTTAAATGACTTTTTAGGTAACGACATTTTTTTAACCATATGTAGTAAGAAATACTTTTTACCGATAGGCTATGGAACGTTTAAGGTAGCGTAAATTAATTAAGGTCGCTTAGTAGTTCACTTCAATAAAACTAAAATGTCCAATGAAGTGTCACACAAAGTCACGCGCAGTCTCCATTATGGGAATCGAATCATTTTATCATAAACGGAAGGTGACACATGATATAATAGCATGTCGAAGCGTTTTACGATCCTTTAAAAGGCAAACTCACATTCTATCTTCACAGTTTTATTCGATTTTTTATTGAAAAAATGCAATGAGTGGATATAAGCTGAGTACTCTTAAAAGCTCTCAGAATGAGCAGATTAAAAGATTATTCCTTTTAATCAGTTTAGTTGATTTAGTTTTTAAGTAAGTCATTTTTAGAATTTCTTTTCTGAAAATTTCAATTGATAATTTTTTTAATGTACATCGTAAGTAATATCTGGAAGTTTATAATCTTCAGTGATTTAAAAAAAAATAATACAGGAATGATAAATCTAAAATAGCAAATGTAATATTAATGAAATTGGTTGAAAGATTAATATCTACTTTTTGCTGTAGCACTTAGGATCGATTTGGTTGGTGTTTTTCAAGTTAATATAGATTTATTTACATTTGGTTTATCGACAGTGATTCGATCGGCCGTAACCCGATGAAGAGATAATCGATTGGAAAACTCGGAGGCCGGGCACAGTGCACATAATTACCCGCGACTTTTATGAGCTGTTGAGTCTTTATGCGAATAGACATACGCAAACGTTTTAATTGGCATGAGTGAAGATAGAAAGAGATTTGTTTGTCGATTTTGACCGCACCGAGATTGAAACTGATTCGTTTCTCAGTTGTTCGCATTTTGTGATAAGCGAGGGTAATTCGTAATTAAGAGAGAGCTTAGATGACAGCCGGCGGTAATTAGACTGATCAAATTAACAAAATAATTACTGAGTACGCAACCACAAATTGTGAGGGTAATTTGTATTGTGTTGATAGCTTTCACATGCCACCCAGAGTTTATAAAAAGTGCAAGTTGTTTCGCACATTCATCTCATTCCGGCATGTGAAAAATGGTAGAAAGCAGTCTGAGAAGTGAAACCCTTTTTCTGTTTGCCATTTAATCATCTCTAATAGATTCTGATAATCACGATCGCATCTCAGAAAGAACAGTTTCTTTTTCAACAAGATAGAATTCTATTTCATTTCAATTCCTTTCAGTTTATAAGACAAACCAAATTTTTCAAGTTTTCTTTTATCAGTTTCTCAACATGTTAATTTAATTTCAAAAAATTTTAATTTTTTGGAAGGCTTTTAATTTAGTTGGAAGACAAGTTACGAAATTAGAAGTGGCAGGGTTATTGTTTCCTAGCATGATGAAAAATTGGAACGAGGCTACTGAACCCGTGTTTCTTTCAAGAATGGTATTCGCGTGACAAAAGATAAAAATTACTAACATTTTCTTGCTGAAAGTAAAATTTATCTAAAATTGCTTATAATTCACACGATGCTCGTACACGCAAACCAACAGTGAAATGCCTCATTGAATTTGTCACAAAAGTATACAAAACTTGAGGAATAGCACAAATAATTCAATTCCAATAAGTAAATTTCGATTGGTAATTTGGTTAACAGTAAAACTCGGTGCATCCTTGTGAACCTTGAACACATGATAATAATCTCCAGTTCTTAAAATTATAATTTTTTGAGTCTTCATTTGAGGTTACTCAGGACTTACAACTTTGTGAGATTGAGCGCATCGCAATCTCTGTAACGACTCGAGAAACCCCGAGATCCAATGTCTGCTTCTGGAAGGTCGTACACGAAAGCTTGCTAAGCATCCGAGCGTAGCAACCGCAACTCCGTGTAAATAAAACTCCCCGCACTACCTTGTAAATAACATAACTCTCAACCGACACGCCAGCAGTGCCAGGCGATTAACTTGTCTCTTTTTGTTTCTGTAGATGGGGTCACGTTTGGGGATGCGGAGGGATCCCTGCGCCGTGTGTGGGCTTCCCGTGTTTCTCGCCGAGAAGCTGGTGGTTTCCAGGACACTCTACCATCGCACCTGCTTTCGTTGTGCTCGGTGCAAAAATCAACTAACTCCTGGAAACTACTATGAAACCGAAGAGGGTCAATATTGTTGTGAAACTTGCCCTGATGAAGAATCTCTAACAACACCATCGATGCACCAGAGCTACAATGAAGCCATCTTTCAGAACAAAAAGGACCCTCGAACTGAAAGTTCAGAGGACGTTTACCAGAAACCTCTCAGTGACGAGGAAAAATCAGAGAAGGTCGGCTTGTCAGCAAGTACACCCAGGAACACTGAAAGCCCATCACCATCAGAGATGACCTCACACACCCAGCAGATGAGGCTGAACTTCATGGCGAGTCACTTGCTCTCCGAGAAACTCAACGAGCTCTCTGTAGTTGATGGTTCAGAGACTCTCTCCAAATTTTCAGCCTCCAGTGACAGCGATAGTGAGAACTCTTTAGAAGAACTCTCGGCATCCCCAGACTCTTTTTCACCCAACTCGCCCAAAAGGGACGAGTTCGATGCTAGAAAAGGTGGCCTTGTAAATACGATAGAAGTAGACAGTAGATCTTTCGAAAATCAGCGCCTTACTGCCATTTCGTCCCATGACGTAGATAATAAGAGTCTAGATCTTAAGGAAAATACCAAAGACTTACTCGGCGAGGTTGTAGTCAACGCTCCCTCCCTCGTTCAGCTAAGATTAAAGATGTTCGAGGGCCAGGAGAACAACGACGTCAGAGCATGGAAAGGTGATTCCGTCAAGGCTGCTATTTTGAAGAAAGATTTGGAAATAATTAAACAAAAGAGGGAAGAAGAATCTTTCCAGGCAGAAAATTTCGAATCGAAAGAACCCCTAGAATCAAGAAAAAATTCTAAATCGGAAGAACTCTCTGATTCGAGAAATACCTTTCGGTCGAAAGACCCTTCCCAGATTTCGGATGATGTCGCCGATAGTTGCAAGACGGTAGAACCACTTTCTCCCCCTGATATAGACATCAGCGCAGCCGACGTGCTAAGCAAGGTGATCGACGACAAAGATCCGCAGTCGAGGAATGTCAGTACAGAATTTAATTTAGTTTCCGCGAAGGGGATCGATCTCAGCGATATCAAGGAGTATCCCGAAGATTTAAATCCATTCGCCGACGAGGATGAACAGATCGAGAAGGATCAAGTAAAGAACAACAAAGTCTCCACTAATCCTTTCGACAGTGAAGAGGATGAGGATCCTAGCGAAATCGTTTCACCTCCTAAGCCTGCTTTGAGAGGCCCTGAGGTGGGAAAAAATAAAACCGAGCAGGCCCCGGTTAAGCGACGTTTGCAGGCTCCTCAGATCAATTTGAATCCGTTCTTGAGTGATGATGATGATGAGAATGATACCGAAGCCGGGGATAAAACACTCCCGACTGATGTACCGGTTCCTAAACCTAGAACTATCAAGTGAGTGGGATACTTAGGAAAATCTCTGTTTTTTAAAATTTGTATCTAATTATTTTTAATTAATGTTTTATTTTATTTATATTTTTTTTTAGACAAACTGAAGCAGGCCTTTTGCCTCTAAAGGCAGATTTGGATCAAAGCGGGATTTATGCTTCAAATTCGTCCCTGACTAGCTGTGGATCTACCCCTGGGGGAACTTATCGAAAGAAAAAACCTGCACCTCAGCCACCTACCAAAGAAACCCTTTCGCCTAATTCTAATCCATCCACGCCGAAACATAATTCATCTCCTATTCACATTGTTAGTATTCAAATTGTATATCATTTTTTTTTCTAAACAGTTTCAGTTGTACTTCTGAAATTTTTTAAAGTGACCTACTAATTAAAATAGGGTTTATTAATTATTTACAGAACACATCTCCTCACACAACGACACGCTTAAGAAAAACAAAACCAGCTCCGCCCCCACCGCTTCTAACGACGAGTACACCTCAGAGTGAATCTCTTGTAACGCCTTTGAGCTTCGATGAATCTCCGATTGTCGAATTGGACAACGAGAGCGATGTCTGCAAACTTAATATGTGGGAGGATCAAAAATCCAACAAAGATGAAATGAATAGAAATAGACAGAGCCTCACATGCATCGAGAATCCACCATATGAAACCTATGCAGATAAGAGTGTGCAAGGCAAATGGAAAAGGAAAAAAGGTCCTGCACCGCCTCGGCCTATCCCCCATAGGCGAAAGGTAGAGATTTATTTAATTAGAGATTTATTAGAAATCTTCAATTTCCAACAGTTAATTCATAACTTTCAATTGCAAATTGAAATTTATAATTTTTTTTAGATTAAAGTGATATCGATGAAGGATGTTAAATTGGAATTAGACGAAATAGAATTGCAGCAACAAGGTTTGGAAAGGCAAGGCGTGCGTTTGGAGCAAATAATTCGAGACAAGTCTGAATCGAAACCCTTGGGGGAAGGTAGGTATTTTTTCTTTCTATAATCTTGATTTGTCAAATTGTAGAGTTATTGCAAAATAAAACACGTACTTAATTGTAAAAAATATTCCAGATTCAAGTTTAGGAGGAGACGTGGAAGAATTGGTGCTAGAACTGTTTGTTCTCGTGAACGAAAAGAACGAGCTTTTTAGGAGGCAAGCAGAATTAATGTTGCTGCGAAGACAGCAGAGATTAGAAGAAGAACATGCAGATATCGAGTATCAAATTAGGTGCCTGATGTGTCAACCAGAAGCCACGAAAACAGATTTTGATAAGCAAAGAGAAGAAACTTTAATACAAAGGTATATTCATTATTTCTAGAATTTAAATTCTTTCCCATCAAGGGATTTTTTAAATGAATATGTATTGAATTGTGGATGCCTTGCAGGTTGGTACAAATTGTAGAAAGACGGAACGAAATAGTCGAGTGCCTTGAAATGGATCGAAAAAGAGAAGTTGAAGAAGATCGCAGTATTAACAAACACATGGGTTTATACGCCGGTGAGTTTACGCAAAAGAATTTATTCTTTTATATCAATATTTTTGGACTGAAAAGAATTGTATTGTAAAGTTTTTGAGTTTATTTTTACGTTCTATTTTTGTAATTTTAGCAAAAAACAAGCTTGATCCTACTAGTGATAATGATGCAAATCGTCCGTCCAAGACTAAGAAAGGAAAACTCAAGGAGAAATTCAAAGAAAAGAAGCTAAAGAAAAGCCATAAAAAAGATGCTGATAAGGATGTGGATGAGGCTGAAGTGAAACTGAAACGCCATAGCAAGAGAAAGTGGTTTTAACTTACGTTTACTATTATGAATGAGTTACAATATTCACATTTGAATGATCGAATTTAATACTTTTATATATATTTTTAATGGCGACTCTGTTATTTGTAAACATAAGATTATAAAATAATAATAACAGGTTAATAAAATAATTATCCCATCAGTCGTTTAAAATAACTTGATTCGTTATTCATTGAGTTAAATAAAAGTAAGCGTTTGTTTAATATTTTCAGGTAACTTTCTTAAACACTTTAAGTATCTTGATTGGCACGTTGTCAGTTGGAATAAAAAACATAGGTTTCGGAAGTGGTTGTTCTTCACAACCAAGTTTTGTATCTGAAAAAGTAGTTGTAAATTTTTTTAATCAATTTATCAAACATTATTTTTATTAATTTATCTGAATTTTAAGATTGGAATAATTACCTAATTTTTCTAGAAATTGATCTATAGTGCTAGAATTACGAACTGTGGCCGCTATAATAGCATAGCGACTTCCTTTCATTAATAAAGTTTCTAAGGCATTCGAAAGGGCACTGAAGTTACTCTGATCATACAAAACATCTGCAGCAATCACTATTTCAGGCACCAGAGTATTCCCGCTTAGATATTCATCCATCTCTTCCCACTTTAAATTCACCGCTCGAACTTCGCTGTCTTTATATCTTGTTTTAAATTGCAACCTTTCATCTCTTTTATCCAACTTTTCGGAGTATTCTTCCGAGTTTGGTGAAAGGTTCGTGTGTAAGTTCTTACACAACAAATTCAAAACAACAGAGTGGCAATCTGAGAAAGTGTATTGTTTTGGAGAACAGATATTGATAGCGACAAGACCCGTGAGACCAATACCAGATCCGAGTTCTAAGATTGTTTTGCTAGTAAGTTCAGATTTGTTTGAAATGCACCATTCAGCTAAACCCGAAGCGGCCTGGTAGAAAAACCAATATTTTTAGTTTTAGGTCAACTGGGTAGAATTATTTATATGAACATATTTGAAATAAGTACCTGCCAACTACATAATCCAGTTGTTCCTTGCGATATTATACTAATGCTTTCTTCTAAAGTAATACAAAGATCATCGAGTAAAAAATGTCGATAGTGCGTCGATGATTCTTCGTCGTGGGAAGAAATAAAACTACAGTACTTATCGTATAAGTTATTGTGAATTTCATCATTGCATTTCTCCAACTAGATTAGAAGAAAATAAAATTCTTTTTAAGATTCACTGTAAAAACTGTCATGTAAATTTACCACGGGAATCATTGGAAATGAAATATCTGAAAATATCAGTGATTTTTATGAGAAATTTACCAAAATGATGTTAAAAGTAACATGGCACTTGAATGTTTCATGTAGTTACGGGAAGTTTACAGTGGCCTTGGGATTTACAGTGGTAGCGCGTGTAAATTTTCGTTTTGTATATTGTGAAATTACATTTTTGTTCTCCATTTCAGTGTAAATTTCCCATATAAATCGCTGGTATTTTCATTTCCAATGATTTCTGTGGTAAAATTCCTTCAGAAAACATGGAAAATTTACAATAAATTTGTAATTTCGCCACAGAAATCGTAGGACAAAATTACATCAACGAAATGTAATTTTATTTGACATTTTTTACAATGAATAATAAAAAATAAATTATTAAATTAAAAATAATTACTCATATAATTTATTTGTATAGTGGGTATAGAAAATTTGTTTATACATGTTTTGTTTGATTGTAATTTTAAATATTTTAGAAGAAAAGCAATACGAAAGCAAATAACACTTTACCTTATCGATAAATAGTTTCAGAAATGCTTTCTGATATGACTTCTTTAAAGGATATTTCTTTACGACCGGATTATTTACAGTACTATCCAAAATTCTTTCTTGAATACAAACATCAACTGTTTCGAATCCATTTTCTTCGAAAGTCTGCAAAATATAAAACTGTTAGACATTCTGTAATTATTAAATATTAACGATCTTAAAAAAATAATAAAAGTCAAAAACACTCACCGTAAAATCGAACTTGTTAAGAGAAGTGCAACAGAGAAATTGCTTTTTTATATAATAAATACTAGGATCTTCTTGTTCCATATTCAAAATGATTTTCAAATAAAAATGCTTGAGTAATAACAAACAAAAACGACAAAATATAAATCCTAACCAAACTTTTGACACTTGTGACAATTATTAACAATGTAAATAAATCAAACGCAAAATGCATATCTCGATAAAAACATAAGCTAACTCTCATACATATATAATCATTTGATGATCATAATTATTGTATGCAAAAAATCAATCAAAAATCGTCAAAAGGTAAACACAATGAACACCGAACCGCCATCTTTGTTAGGTCACGTGACTCCCACCTTCCAGTCTCCAAGAGCAGAAAACATGATAGCTTACTAAGATGGTTAACTCTAAAAAGTATGTAGTAAACAATTAAAAACCACTTTTAACCATTTTACAATTAAAATACACTTTTATTCAAGTTTAGTCTGAAATTCCCTTTTAAAAATTTTAACCTTAAAATCCATTTTTGTTTTTGTATACTTAAAAATCGTTAAATATTCAACAATAAATTTTTATGAACGTTCGAGTCTATTAGGCCAAGTAAAAAGTTTAGTTCATGACTGTCGAATAAATTCGTCTATAAATTTGACAGATATGACGATGTTGACAGCAGATGACAGTCTCCAGTGAGTTTTAGTGAGTCTCAGATACGTTAGTCCGGTTAAAGTATCGTGTACGCGTTGTACTTGATCTCCGGCTGTCTTTTTTTAGGAATTTAAGGTGGATCGCAGGCAAAATTTATGAAATGTGTTCTGATTCTTGACACACCGAGAACGTGCTTCACGCTCTTCACAATTTTATAAAAACCGGCGTGAACAATAGGTTTGCAAAGCCGACATTTCGGAGCTTTCGATAATGTTTAGCAACTCGATTTTAATACTGGCGTGACATAATGATGATATAACCGATAGGCTGAATAAAGACACTCGTGTCTAGTATTTACTATTTCCGTTTCAAAGTTATGACAAAAGCGTGATAAAAGAATTAACACCATGGCTTCTGCTGCTGAACAACCACAACAGACCACGCTGAATTTCTATCAGGCGATGGCAGACTTTAAAATCATGTTCCCCGAGATGGATGATGATGTCATCGAGGTAATTCGCATCTTTTTTATCACTTCGTATTTATTTTCGTCGAAGTCAGATCTTTTTTAGGGCATTTTTGTCAACTGTTGAGCTTCCTATTTTAAACTACTTATTTAATTTTGTTGTTAATTTATTTTCGATGTTTTGCCGATTTATTTCGAAAGTTCCATAATCATTTCTAAAAGTTTAATTTAGTTTAGTATGAGTTTAGAATCAAGTTGACATTTACGCTAGATTTCTAACAGTGTTGGGTAAGTTACTTTTTTTTAAAGTAACTAGTTACAGTTACCTTACTTTGCAATGAAAACAATATAATTTGCAATACAATTCCTTTTTTAAAAAAGTAACTCGTTACAGTTACTCTTACTAGAGGAAGCAATTTAATCGTTGATAACACTGTTCAACAAAATATCACCTATGTGTTCATGGAGTGAGGTGTATCATTTTCAGAGAAGTTTTCTGTGCTGAATCCAAATCTGTCCTCTGTTTTTTCCCAGCACGTCAGGTTTTTGAGATTTTTTTAGTCAAAATTTTTTTCGAAAAATCACAAATCATATGATAAAAGGGTGTAAAAAATTTTTGAAACAAAAAACAATACATGATTTCGATGCGTTTTTTAACTCCTGTCGAAAAATAATTATAAGCTGTTACTTCTGACTAGAAACTTTTCCTCTTGCATGCTCCAAGATGATGAGCATTGGTTCATCAGTCATGGGAGTCCAGCAGTAGTCTACTAAAGCTTTCTCACTCCTTGGTACCTCTTTTCGATTGCAGCGATGTCTTGATGAAATCTTTCCCCGTGTAACTGCTCCCAAATTTTCTGGAAGGAAGTCCAAGTGAGAATGAAGAATGTGAATCTTTAGTGGCATGTTTACTTTCATTTCCTGGAAGTTCTGCAGCATGGTGTTGATCAGGTGTTTGTAGTTTCTGGATGTCGTGTTACCCAAGAA
>JBAGKK010017210.1:1101-11677 GCA_037177015.1 Euceroptres primus
CTCAGCGGTCTTGGCCACTGGACAGTGTCCCAGCGAGAGAACTCCCTCTCCTTACTCCCTCCCACTGGACGGCATCCCAGAGGTTCTGACCACTGGACGGTGTCCCAGCGAGAGAAAACCCTCTTCTTTCTCTCTCTCACTGCACGGCATCCCAGGGGCCTTGGCCACTGGACGGTGTCCTAGCGAGAGGACTCCCTCTCTTTCTATTTTCTACTGGACGGCATCCCAGGGGTCTTGAACACTGGACGGTGTCCCAGCGAGAGAGATCCCTCTCCTTCTCCCTCCTACTGTACGGCATCCCAGAGGTTCTGACCAGTGAGAGACCTCTTCATCCTCGGCATCCCAGGTTCTGTCCCAGTGAAAGACCTCTTCCTAACCTTCAACTTTACCTTCGCGATCCCGCTCATTCGACTTGCTCGACTCGCCTTGCGGCAAGTTACAGCGCATCGCGACACCGCACGTCCACCACCCACTTTAACCTTTCACCTTTACCCAAAACATCCGTATCGCATTAATTGGCGGCCCAAAATTTGGGGTTCATACCTAGAGATCACAGTTAAAACTGCGACTTACCTGCGACCTGAAGAGTCATCAATCTGGGCATAATCCGCAAAAGAACCCAAAACAACCTTAGCTACGACACGTAACATGTCCAAAGCCACTTCTGGGAGTGGCAGAAATAAACACCCGGTGGCGCCCAACACACACACACACAGAGAACGCGATGTAGAATCTGTCAAGAAATGGCTCCGGGAACGGTGATGCAACCAGCGGAAACATGACCGGAAACGGCGGCACACAACCGATGATCCACACAACCGACCAGCCATTTAACACGGACGCCGCGCCGGCAATGCTAATGGCAGTCCCGTTATTCCGACCGTTCAGCCTACCCAAAAAAGCACCAACAGCGAGATTAGTACCGTAAGTGGAGGCTCATAAACGTCTTCTCGATCCATGGTACCCATTGCAACACCAACATCCATCACCGCTGAAGCCACGACCGCCTTACCAACCATGCTCACAGTGAACGATTTGCAAGTGCTAATTAAAGCACTCAAAGCACCTACTTCTCCGATGCCGGAATTTTCCGGCACCGATCAAGAAAACCCCGAGGCCTTCATCAAGGATTGTGAGCACGACTTCGCCGAAACCCAATTGAAGAAGATTCATTGGACCAGGGCAGCCGGTAAGGAGTTAAAAGAGGGTGCCAAGGAGTGGCACTCTCCCTACAAGTCATTCAACTTTTCCTGGGAAGAATTTATGGAGCTACTAACACACCGATACGCAGAATCGAGCACAATGCACCTATTACAAGCTCAGCTATACACCGTAAAACAAACGAAGCAAGAAGCTGTCGGTATTTTCCTCCAAAAGAAATACCTATTGGCCATGCGCCTTCACCCTGCGAATACCGAAGAGGAGTTAATAGCCCTCATATTGGAAACCCTCAAAACCCAGTATTAAGAAACTGGTTCAATCATCAAACCCCGCCACGTTCGCCGACTTACTTTCCCGCACTACGTTGGCCGAGACAGACGAAGCAGAAGATCCAACCACCAAGTCGAAACCGGGGGTTTCCTCGACACTTTAAATGTCGCCACCACCATAGCGGAAGATTTCCGGTCCAGGTAGATCATACCGAACAGGAACACGTACCACTGCACACACCTACCGCTACCACGGCACACGCTGAACAAGCGGGCCAAACACCTTTAACACCGCGGACCAAGCTGAACAAGCAGTCCCACTAACCAACCTGGCGTGTCAATGACAGCAACTCATCGCGGAGCAACGGCAACGAGCGATGGCTTAGTGCCATCCGCCTATGAGTACCAAGCATCACCTCAGGTTCACGAACTGAGTTTTCGGAATAAGGCTCGATAAAGAAGTTCGTACCCTACTGCACATAAGTCACCACGGAGCAACGGTAAAGCAGTCACTGTTGAGCAACGGCAGATTGTCGCACGGAGCAACAGCGAGCGCAAGCTTAGAGCCACCCGTCTGCGGAAAATCGTGAGCCACCGGCAGATACCACTTCAGCACCACCTGTAGGCGAAGTGCTCTCACCTCACCGCAGCAAAACATCAATGCCAAGATGACGGCGAACAACCGCACCTGAAGCATCGAGTAACCACCAGTTCCTCGGATGAGGGCTACCAAAGCATCCAGAAGGACCTGCTCGCGGTAGCCAGGAGGCGCCGCAAAGATCGCTCTTCATCCGTAATGCCAAATGACGGCGGAAAGCCGCATTGACGATAACACCACTAGAGCCACGGATTCCTCGGACGAAGGATGCCCAGCCACGCAGCACTGTAACTCTGGAACGAGATTGCCACCTCGCGGAAGAAGCGATTTTAGTTTTTAAGTATAATTGTATTTGTTTTTTTTTTTAAATTTAGATATTTTCTTTTGTAAATATGTATGCTAGTTATAAGATATCTAGAGTTAACTTAGCTACGATAAAAAAGTGTCTCCCCCCCCCCCCCGAGGTGGAATTGTTATACGCGCCATGGCAGTAAATTGCGAGAGAATTAGCCATTTTTTTGCGATAATAAAAGTCTATTAATTAATAATGTTAATTCCCTCGCTCTAAGACACTTATTGACCAAAATATAGAAACCCTACAGTAAAGGGGAAAACGAGAAGCGATATCCTTGTTCTTCCTTCATTCTTTCTCTCCCCCTCCCCTCCCATCTCTCTCCCAGGACCTCCAAACAAACCGGTTCTTCCTCTCTCTGCTTTCCACTGCAGGGAAAGCGGAAAGCAAAGTCGAGGCTGGTTCAAGGTCGGGGTAGAATGAGAGATAGAGAGAAACACCAGAGTGAAGGACAAGGATGAACAGCTAGTCACTGGCCATTTCGAGCACCGTGGGGGTGATCACGTGCAAGCGGCATGAGCGATCACGTGCAGTATTGGGAGAAGAGAGAGGTCTCCGTACCACCGGAAAACCTGTAGATCCTCTCTTCCTCTCCCTTCAATGTAGATTTTTAGGTATAAAAGAGCCTCGATGTAGCGTTTAAGGCAGTCAGTTCTGGATCTTCGGACCCTCAACGTCTCTGTAGCAGGCTCCCTCACCAATAAACGTGTTTACCAGCTACTACCACAGGCAAAAATTTACTGCGACACCCCCACTCTCCTAAACCATTTCTCCTTCTCCCTCCCACTGGACGGCATCCCAGAGGTTCTAACAACTGAACGGTGTCCCAGCGAGAGAACTCCCTCTCCTTTCTCCCCCCCATTGGACGGCAACCCAGGGGTCTTGACCACTGGACGGTGTCCCAGCGAGAGGACTCCCTCTCTTTCTATTTCCCACTGGACGGCATCCCAGGGGTCTTGACCACTGGACGGTGTCCCAGCGAGAGAGATCCCTCTCCTTCTCCCTCCCACTGGACGGCATCTCAGAGGTTCTGACCACTGGACGGTGTCCCAGCGAGAAATCTCTTCCTAACCTTCAACCATACCTTTACCTTCGCGAGCCCGCTCATTCGACTTGCTCGACTCGCCTTGCGGCAAGTTACAGCGTATCGCGACACCGCACTTCCACCACCCACTTTAACCTCCCACTTTTACACCTTTACCCAAAACACCCGTATCGTATAATATTGTTTAAATTTAAAAGAGAAAATACTATTTTACATGAAAAAAATTTGAAATATGCAAAAATTATTTATTTAAAAAATTTTATTTTTGATATTTTTTTCTTATCGCTTCCTACCAAATTTTAAAAAATAAGGCGATTTTAATGAATGATAGATTATTTCTTTAGGAAAAAGATTTTCTAAAACTTGACGTTATGTAATTTGTAAATATAAATTTTTTAATGGTTGAAATCATTAAAAAATAATTTTTTAAACAAACAATTTCAAAAGCAAATTCCTATTGATAATTATTTATTTTAAAAATTGGATGAGATCAAGTTGTCGAAAATCTTTTTCTCAAGAAAATAAGATATCATTCATTAAAATCGAATCATTTTTAAAAATTTGGTAAGAAGCGATAAGAAAAAAAGTTCTATCAAAAATAAAAATGTTTAAATAAATAATTTTTGTATGTTTCAATTTTTTCCTAGAAAATAATCTTTTCTCTTTTAAACAATACCATTAATAATAATATTGCAATTCTTGAAAGTATAAGTAATTATGTTTTACCGATACCTGTTTTTTTATGCCCATATGCCTTAATGATTTTATTCATTTGAACTTTCTATTCTTTCTGAATAAGAAGATGTTGTATTATTAGAATTGTTTTAATTAGGAAGTTGTTGCAGTTAATTGAACTGCTTCAAGCCTATTTCAAAAATATTTTTAATTAGCGAAACGGAATGTGTGATATTTAGTTTCTCCAGAACCACCACAAATTATACAAAATTTGTCAACGGTGTCAATGACAGTTTCCAATGCTACATAAACAGTACAATACATTACTCATTACTGTATTCACATTCGTAATAATATGCGAAACGGAAAGGGAAAGCTATAGAGCATAAAGATCATGATGGAATTTTGTAACACTTGTGATTATCGTGAGAGTAAGCCACATATTCTTTCATGAATAAATATTTGACTTCCTGTGTTGCAAGATGTCATGATGAATATTTTTTCTGATTTTCCTGTTAATAAAAAATAGCCCATCTACTTCTATAGTTTTAAGTTTAAAATCAAATAATCTCATTCCTAAATCTTTGATGGTAAAAACTACAATAATTAATATTTAATTTCCAATTAATATTTTCTACGTATTTTTATATTCGTAGCCACATTTTAAAAAATCCTTCTTTTATTAGGCAGTTTTGTACGACGAAGATAATTTTTTTTCAACTATATGTAGGCTTTGTATTTGCGAATTCAGAAAATATATAGAAAAATAAATTCTTCCTAAGATTCTTTCCAGATAATATTATGCTATACGAGCTCCAATTTTCGGATAATATTTTCGTTATTATCAGTATCATTTTCTCATACATTGTTTCCAATCGGTCGTCAATTTTATTGGAAGACTAGAGACATTTTTCACGACTTTTCTTTAAAAGTATAGTAGTTCTATAAAAAGAAATGACGGAGGTTGCATCTCCAGAAAGGAAATAATATATAGTTCTTCGTGTTGGAAATTGGTTGGCGCAGCAAAAAGTAGGTCGCCATTCGAAAACTGCATTTCGATCGTTGAACGACCATTGCCCCTCTTTTTGGCCCTTTCACAGTGACCTGTAAACATCCAAGATTTAGACCAAGTGACGTAACTCACATATAATCAGATAACATTAAAAATAAAAGTTTCCACCTTTCTAATTTCATCTTCAAGAAATATTAATTTATTGCAAAAATTAATTTTTTAAGTAAGCAGACAAACTTGTATGAGAAACACATTAAATTGGGTTCAGAACATTTTAATTTTGGCAAAAAATTCAGATTCTCCAAAAATTAGAAAATTTTTGCTAGCTTGATATAATGTAAAGCGCCCAGTCTTAGCCAACTTAAGCAATTTGAATAACTTTAAAAGTTTTAATATAATTTTATAAACATTAAGGTGAAAAGTATGTAATTAACATTTACAGAATCATTAATTATTATTTATGTTTAATATGCACTTGTGTTCTTTGCCAATTACTAGTTTATACTTTTAAAATAAAGTATTAAAAATTAAAGTGCAAAGGAAGTTATTCTTCGCCCAGACAATACAATTAAACAAATCCCAAGGATATTTCAAAAGATACACGTGGAGGTTACGCTATAACTGTACAAAATTGAAATTGAAAAATCTGTTTTCAATGTCTTCACACTCTTCACAGTTATTTTATAATTTTTTTTTACACTTCTAACCAATCTAACCATGAAAATGTAAACAACTATCAGATTACACTTTCAAACTTTTCTGATCGAATCCTCAAAAAATGCACGGCTCTGATTGGCTAGTTCTATATGGCGATCACTGGTAAACTTCGCTGTTGTCAAAACCTAGTTATAGCCTAGTCAATAAATATTTAAATAGGTTCTGAAACGTTATTTTAAGGTTTGTTTTATAAATAAAAATTAATTTTCAATATAAAGCACCGTCCTCCATGTTAGTAAACACTTATTTCCTTATTTATTTACGAAAATGTGAGACCGGTTTTTTACATTATGGCTTAAGAATTCTATGATTTTTCTGGCAGGTCAGTAGAAGTTTTCTGAAATAATCTTTTTTCTCCGATTCACTTGATGATAACGCTCTAAAATATTTGTTACTGTGTTTATAAGTGTTGAAAGTCACCTAAAATTTAAAAAATATATTTTTTTTCAAAGGTTTATTCTTGACTTTTTATCATATAAATCTGCCAGTTGGCGATCACTGGGGTATTGACGATGACTGAGTGTTTTACCTTATCTTAAATTTCACACTAGAGCGTTGAGAAATAAATTTTTTTTAATGGTTTTCAAAAAATTTTCTATCGATTCTTAAGAAAAGATTCTTACTAACAAATGAGGGAAATATAACAATTTTATTTTTCTATCCCCGAAGACCTAAGTATCACATGTTACCAAAATGATTTTATAATTTTGTATTATCCTATCTGGAATAACTTTTATAACAATTAGTCGGTTCCTCGCTGTTTTAGAAATCAGTCAGTCCATTTACTCGTCAGCGAGACTACCAAATCGGAAATTACATTCCGAGATATGAGTGGGTACATTCTATCAACTAATCACTGCAAAATCCAGTTCGTGCCAATCACGAAATTGTTAGCTCTTTCATTTTGCTTTCGTATACTTACTTCGTCGAGATTTAAATGCTAAGGTCAAAAATAGATGGCACAAAGTTAAATCTCTTAATTTACAATTGCTCAAGAAGCAGGGAAATAATGCTTTTTATAATAAACTTTCTGGTTGATTAAGATTTATATATTTTCTCCTCTTTAGGAGTTCATAATATTCTAATTAATTTATCGATAACTTAATCTATTAAACAAATATAAATACTCCTAAGAAATATGGTAGCAATTAAAAATTAATAAATACTTATTAAGTAGAAAAGATAATCTTTCAGTTTTATAGTTCCATAATTATTTTAATAGTTTCTGCATTGAATAAATGGAAGTTAACGAAATAGTGAGAAATTAAATTAATTTCTAATTACATTAAACACTGAGACAAAAATTTATGAGGCTGGTGCTCTTATAGGCTTCGGTAACTCTTCGCTGATAGGGAACTCAAAATTGAACTCTGGTTGCTCCATGGAAATAGTTAAATTGTCAAAAGAGTCCTCTGAACTTGGTGAGACTTCAGGTCTGGAAAGAAAAAAGGTTCTATCATGATTATTACTAGGAACAACATTTTTTTCGAATTGTAAAAAAATCTTTATACAAACATTTCCATTGAATCAGTCATTACATCATCCATGCTTTCTATCACAATAGCTTCCATTTCTTCCGCTTCATAATTCTTTTGTTCATCCTGAGGCTTCTGAGTTGAAGTAAATGGATTTCTTTCAGCATCACTAAGAACTATCGTGGATGTCGTTGTGAATTTAATCTCATCACGAATGACTTCAGCATTGGCGACTGGATCTATCGTATAATTGACAATCACTGAGTTATTCTCCAATTTTTCTTCTCTGTATTTATTATCGAAAAACGCTGATAACTTGAATTCCTTTTCTGACTGATCTTTGCTAATAGAAGCATTTAATATCAATCCATATTTGTAATCGCTATGCCTCAAATTCGTCTGATTTTCAATCTTTTGAGGATATTTGTACAAAATATTCCTATTAAAATAATGAAGTCCAGGTCCAGCAATTTCAGCTCGTTCACTAAAAGAATCATCATTATTTCTGTGTTGGGGAAGCAAGGGTCTTGGAAGCTCACCAACAGGTTTTTTCGTAGGTGTTGTTCTCTCTTTTTCTGTGAATCTGACAGTCTCTAAACTTTCGGAGACGACTGTAAAACTTGGAACAGTTACAGGTTTGGAATGTACAGCTTCAGAATTGTAGACTTTGTAATTTAGATCAGAATAGTCTGAATCAGGCCAGTTTTGAGGCCTGGAAGATTCTGGTTTCCTAGTTAGTATATTCTGAGTTGGTCTCTTGGATGAAGAACTGGGTCTTTTGGTCGACCTCTGTGTTGTTGGTTTACTAGCAACTGGTCTTTGATAATTCGGAAAGTTTTGAATTACTGGCCTCGGTTGATAGTTTCCATCCTGAACTGGTGGATTTGGATTATACTGTTCACTTGGCTTGCCACTAAATGGTCTATCATAATTCGGAACATTCTGATTTGGTCTTTGGTAATTATAAAAGTTTTGATTTGATCCACTCGTTGGTCTTGTCTGGTAACCTTCACTATTACTACCTGGTCTAACTGTCCATGAATTCTGAGGAATATTATCTGGACTGTATTCCGGAAATTCAGAAACTGGTTTGATATCACTTTCTTGATTGTAATTCGGTCTCCCTCCATCTGCTCGATAATTGTTGTTGTACATAGTCTCGAAGAAAGCATTGTTGGGAACATAATTGTTCACTGGATTATGACTGAAACCGTAACTTGGAGGATTTGGATTGTTCGGATCATGAAAATTCTGAGGAATGTAAGGAGTTGATCCACTAAGTGGAGGTCTCGATGGTTTTGGTTTTAAGGGTTTCTGAGTTGGATAAAATTGAGCTTCTGCATTATCGAAAAATTCACTTGGTTTCTGTGACGAAGGTCGAGTTGTTATTGGATGTTGGTTAAGATTTAAGTGAGAGCCATAAATGGCGTCGTTTACAAATACTGGAGCATTCACAGCAAAATTTTGCACGACTATAGATATATTTTCCTGAGGTGCAATTGGTCTTTTTAAAACTATCCTGTTCTGTTGATTGATGTTGGACTTCAGAGGTCTCAAAGACTGCCGCTGTTTCTCTTTGACCTTATTTCTGCTTTCTGATCTTGAAACTGATCCTCTAGCTTGAAACAAATCTCCATTTTCCCCTGAATGAGTTTCATTTACTTCTTCAGGGGGCAGTGCTGCCCAGGCTGTGATATCTATATTCCCAATCCTAGGATCGTCACAAGAAATTCGACGATTTTTAAATTCGTCAGGAAGAAGCATTACGAAAGGTTGAAGACTCTCAATGTTGTCCATGGTCTTACAAAGAACCTGAGCTAAAGTTGTGCTTCTAATCTGTTGAAGTTGCTGGGGAGTGAACCTGTTTTCTTTATTTGGATTTTCGAACCAAAATCTGTCACCCTTTCTCAGATTGCTAAATTGTTGGGCAATTATGCAGGCAAATGTGGGACCTACTAGTCCACCAACCACTGGTTTTTCTGATAAACCAGCAGGAAAGAGATCGATATCATCTATTGATGAATAGAGAGACTTAAATTTCCGAGCTGTTGAAAGTTCCATCACTTTTTCAAGATCTTCCCACTTGTTTATTGCTGATAATCCACATGTTAAACGATAGTGTACATAGGGAGGAATACCATGGTCTCGTCCTCTTTGAATGTTTAAAGAAGCTAAGTCCATCCCGAAAGGGAATGATGGTCTCTGGAAAAGATGATTGGTCAGTTCTTCAGTGATGAACTCGTCTCTTTTCTGAGATGGCTGATTTACCAGACCTAAAATTATACGATCTAAAGATCCTGCTGACTGAAGATGTGGGTTGACAAATTCTTCATGGATCGATACATCTAAAAAAATTTATATTTAGTTAGATTATCTTCTTCATGAATAATCAGTTTATTTTGAAAAAATAATTTAGGTACTTTACATACTGTTAGAAAGTGGTCGATGGTTTCTATCGAATCTCACAAAGCTTCGTTGCACCAAAGAATGGCCAAAGCGATATGC
The DNA here is from genome assembly GCA_037177015.1 of Euceroptres primus. Taxonomy (NCBI): domain Eukaryota; kingdom Metazoa; phylum Arthropoda; class Insecta; order Hymenoptera; family Figitidae; genus Euceroptres; species Euceroptres primus. Next base: position 10,911 of record JBAGKK010017210.1, read on the forward strand.
AGCCGTTGAAAATTCATTTGCAATATTTGGATTAACCGTGGGATCATAACCTTCAAAGTAGTCTTTTCGAAGAATTTCGAGTTCAAAAATTTTCATGACCTCATGACCTGGAAATTATTAAGATAAATTATACAAGTTGAATTATTTGATCCAATCTTGTTAAATTTGTAGTCTTTTAGAGATTTAATTTAGGTCAAGTTTGAAGTAGGTTCTTGTTACCTAACACAATTGGAAGAAATTCACGATACGTGATGTGCTGTGTGATGGCACCAACGATTTTCCGAGTTTCTTGAAAAATTTTTTCGTCACTCCAATGTGGATTTAGTGTAGCGACCTGAGATGCAATTCTGTTGTGCAATCTTAGAAATACGACGTGGAGAGATGTTAAGGCAGGATTTTCACCAAGACGACCATCCCCAGCTCTGAAGCAACTCTGAGATAAGGATCCTAATTGACATACATCTGATTCGTCTTTCGTAAACACATGCCCTCGGGATTGAAGCTTTCCATATTGTAATAGTCCTATAATTAAAAATCATTCAAAAATTAGGTAATTGCAGTTTGCAACGTTTCTAGAGAAACGAAACTTATTAAAGACAAAATGTATGCAAAAAAGTTTCCTAAGGCTTTGCAGAGTTAATTAGTTAGAAAATTTGTTATTCGCCAACCCTTGTGAAAAGAAAGACCAATTTAATACCATTTTAAGACCAGTTTCAAACCACGTTTGGTCTTTTTCTGGTCTTTTCCCTTCAGCCTATACCTGCATC
>JBAGKK010017221.1:0-11675 GCA_037177015.1 Euceroptres primus
TTTAATGCTAAAAATTAAGTTTTCGCTTTAGCACAATAATTAATGATACTTTTTCAATGAAAATTTGTCTAAGAAGGTATTATCATTGCCAAAATTGTATACTAAAAGAACCAATCAAGATTTTTGGCTAGTTTTCTAGTAAATAAGGATTATCTACTGTTAATCATTATCTACTGTTGGGTGGTTTCCCCTACATTAATCTTAAAAATTATGTGTTTACTAAATTTAAGATCATTTATAACAGTGTATTTTTATCTGGCAAAATGTCCTTTTGATATTTGTGGAAGCTGCAGAAAACAACAAGCCAATCAGTGAAATATAAGTGTTGTGAAATCGAATTGGTGTAATTTAAATTCCTTGGGGATTAGGAATGAGATTTTGTATCGGAGAATTTGAATGAATGAAGTTTCAACACACGAGTAAATCTTTTTACTATTTTCTTGTTTTTCACTTTTAATGAAGCTTGAAAGTTGAAAGCTAAAAATTTTTTGTTGGGTCACTAGAATAAAAAAATAAATCTAACTGAATGAAAATTAAAACTTTAATATTCATATGGTATTAAAATTAAGGGTTGCTGAAAAGACTTTAAGAAGCTTCGAAACTAAATTTATTGGTTTCGACTTTTATCTTATTTAATATTTTATTCATGCATCTAATAAACAATTTTACTGGTTTCAGTTTATGGATATAGTTCAGAAAGAATCATATCTAAAGACAAAAATTTCAATCATAAATTTTGAAAAGGGGTTCAATTTTTTTTCTTTCATGTCAACACTTATTTCTCTCTTTACAATTGTAAGAATTAAATTTTTTCTTATATTCATTTAGAGCCAAATTAAAAAACAACTTCATATTTTCAGTGAATAATAATTATATCCACCAAAAATCTTTTTTTTACACAATCTGAATGAGAAGAAGTACTCAGAAAGTTTTGGAATTTCAAAATTAAAATTGTTTGTTACAAAAGTTATGGAATTTCAAAATTAAAATGGTCTGTTACAACAAAAAAAGACCTTCTAGATTTATATTTTACTATTACAAATGTTTGTAATTTTTTATAAGAGTGTATTATTAAATTTAAAAAAATTAAAATGCGTTCATTAGAATTATTAGAAATATTTCCGTTTTTGTTACAGGTGAGTCTTTCTGGAAAGTGATTTAACATTTTTTTTCAAGGTTTTTGTGAGTATATGTATGAATCAGTTCTATTTGTAGAAACTTTAGAGAAGACTTGGGTCTACATGGAAAAAAAGTCTGTCGAATTAACAGAAGTCATCTGTTGAAATAGGGACGGCAGATTTTTTCTGTTATATTTACAGAAACTGTTAAACTTACAGATGGTTAGTAAATTTAACAGATGTTTCTGTAGAATTAGCAGAAATATCTTTAGAATTAGCAGAAATATCTGTTAAATTTACTAACCATATTTACGGTAAAATAATACAAATAAATGTTATACATCCACTGTAGTTTTAAAAAAGCAATTGATCTCAGAAACGTTATCATCTAAAAAAATCAGAATTTTGAACGAACCTTTATTTTCATATAAAGGTTGAGTTCTGAAGAGAATATTCTGAGTATGACTACAACTGAGATCTAATACTGAGAGCAATAATTTCAGTGAAGATCGTGCATCATGAACTATTCTCGCTTCCAAAGGCGTCTAACATTCTTCAACGCCTTCCCACTTCATTCCTTACTCCTAGTTTGGCAAACTTCCGTTATTGAATCCTGAGTGCCGCTCTCCGTCATTTCACGTTCAAAGTCCCGGAAGCGTCAAAGTCTTATGTATAACTTTATACTATACTTTTGGATAATTTGTGGGTTTAGCACAAGAATGTTTTTGGTATTCTGAAAAAATCTCCTTAAAATTCTTAAAATTAATAATTTTACATTACATTTATGGAAAGGATATATTCTAATAAAAGAACAAATTGCCTGCACTCAACAGTAAGAAAGATAAAATTCAAAAATGGTTAAAAACTTAAATTTTGTAAATAAGGTTTAAATACAACTCCAGTTTAAACTTTTATTGCTCTCACGTTTTTAACTTTGAGTCTTCTAAAAAAAAGAAGTAAAGAAATAAGATAAATTGGTTCAGTCACATGTTTCTTAAAGTGGAAATCAATTACACTCGAATCCCGGTTTAAGATAGGCAATGCCCAAAACCCATCTTAAACCGGGATTCGAGTGTAATTACAACTCTATTCTTAGAACAGTGGCAAATTAGATGTTTCAGATTCTAAATTTAAAGTATTTGTAAATTAGAAATAGAATTTGTAAATTATAGTGGTGATAAATTAGCAGTATATGCAGATTAATCTGTTAATCACAAGAGATTAGAGTGAATTATTGGGACTAGGATAAATAATGAGAGGGTGTTGCATCAATGAAAGAAAGGTCTGCTAAAATTGGAGACTCTCTGTTCACGAATTGTGAGGAAGGGCTGTGGATATTTCTCCCTGGGGAGTCATGGCCATTTTACGCGCCATTTCAATCCGTGACGTCGTCATCGAAAACTAGGAAGCAACAAAAGGAAGGGTGGAAACTTTGCTTTTTTGACCTTATGGGCGGCGATGTGTCTGTGATTAATGCCTCGATTCTCCTGTCACGGACGGTCACCCTGACTTTTGTCTTCAGACCCTAGTTTGTTCACTTGACGTCCTTTGATCGTAAATACAGAGCCAATTGTCCTGTCCGATTCACGACAACTAAGCACGAGGAAATTGATAAAAACTACATTGGCACTTGATTTTCTATTCAGTACAACCACCTTTTTCAAATTATTCTTGGATAATAATCACTCTCAAAATTTTCACTGATTTCATTTCGTGACCCATTTCTAGCTAATCAATCAGTGAATTCGACTGATTATTCAATCATTTTAACTGAATAATAAGTCGAATTCTCTGATTAATGGTCTAAAAATGGATCACTGAATGAAATCAGTGAAAATTTTTACTGCTTCAGATTTAGAGAGTAGTATTCTATACAACTTATTCTAATGACGGAGATCATAGTCCTCTATTCCCCTTTTTCCCCCTATTTTTCTCAAGATCCTCTAAATTCCCTATTTTTGAGAATTTTCTCCCTTTTCCCCTTTTTTATTCAAAGTTCCGATTAACCGAGCATTATAATAAATAGAAACTTATGACATTCAAAAACGCGTGCCACAATATTAAAACAAGAGTTGTGCAGTTCGTCAGTTCGAATTTTCAATGCAAATTGGTACCTTTTTCGACACGCTTGGAACATTGAATTTTTAGAAATTGAGTTTAATTCAAGAAGAAATTGAAGCTTCCAAGCTCTCTTCGAATGTAAAATTTTCCGAAATCGAAATTATTCAGTTGGTTTTGAGATTAAATCCATCTGAAATGCAATTTGAATTTGAAAAATTCAAATCGATAATTCGAATTTGATAATATTTTTATGATTTAATTACTGGTTTAGTTGCAGTCAATATAATTTTATTTTTTAATGAAATTTGAGTTCTTTTAAAAAATGTTGTATTTATTAACTTTTATTGGCATTGGTATTTTGTTATTTTTAAAGGTATTTAAATGGTATTATTAAAGGAAATGAATTTCCCCCTTTTTCCCCTTTTTAAGAAAAGAAATCCCCTATTTTCCCTAAACAATTGAACTTCTGACCCCTGTGATCCCTGCAATTACACAAATGTGGTAATTACTTTCAAGTGGGTCCCGTGTCTTTTAAACCTAATATTTCGCATTTGCACGATAGATTTTCACATAAAACATATAGAAAAAAATGTATAAGAAAGATTCTAGGGTAAATTTGAACTAAAATGTCATATAGTCGCAAGAAATGGTGGTTTTCTTAAACTTTTCGTAACAGAATTATTATAGATCCGTTATTTGGAAAATTTCTATAGTGGTAAATAGAATGTACAATTACTACAATAATAAGCTGTCAGCAGATGATCCTAAATAAAATATCTTTCATGAAATTCGAGTTTATAAAAACCTTTTAAGCGTAGGTATATATTTGAGTCAAAATTTAGTTGAAAATCAAAATTATTTTTCTAATTTATTTTTGATACTGAACAATTGAGGTTGTAAAAAGACGAGATACTCATCCAAAATGTAGTTACTCTAAAATTGATTGTGGAATTTCACAAGGGATTCAAAAGAAAAGGGATCAAACTGAAAATGTACTCCAGGTGTCGTTTAATCATTCTGAACTACAAAACCGCAAAGTTTCCTCGAAATCGGTGGACTTATCCCCGAAAAAAGCTTTAATCTCCTTTAGAGTCACCGACACTCGGTTTTGTTGGCAGAAAAAGCTTTTTCTAGAAGCGACTCGTGGATGGCAGTATTAAATCAAGAGTAGACACTCCTCGTTTATGGAGGACCGATTCGAAAATGGGAGAGGGAGGGTTGAAAACAAAGAGAAAAAAATAGAAAAAAGAAAATAATGCAGGAATGGCAGAAGCCACAACCGCAAGCGCAGCAATATCAACTTTCGTCTACGCGAAAGTCTCGCGACCTGACGGCTGACAGCTGTCAATGGTGGAAAGAATTGTGAGAGCGCTTTTGCCGCATTGGCTGTCAAAATGTCTCGGCCCTTCCATTCTTCTCGGGGACTACATGTGCGGTTATATGGGCGCCTGACAGTAATTCACTTGGCTTGTCGAGTATTCGATAGAGTCGTTTGCCATCTGAGGGAAATCCTCAGCGACATCACCCACGCGTTCACCAAGTTTGGCATGAAATAATCTCGTGGCTGCTGGTACTCGAATTTCTCAACTTTCTCGAAAGGAACCATCTGGTCGACAAAGATGGTCCAACTTGGTGACATGACATCTCAACAAAATACCACAAAACTTAAATCTAAATATAAAACTTATAACGCTATTTTATTTTTCACGGAGAAAGAAATCTGTTACAGTGCCGATCAAAATTATTATGGGACCACCTGTTTTTCGATTATTTCTTAACTCCTCTTAATTTTAATTATATCATAAATAAAATTTTTTTTTCTTTAATAGGTTGAAAGCCATAAAAATTCTGGAAGAAATGAGCCTAAGATGAAGTTATATTGTCAATTTTTTGAGAAGATATTTCAATAATAGTGCAAGTTTTAATGATTTTTTAAAAATTTTAAATAACATCTAGAATAATAAACTTTTTTCAATGTTCTTGGCCTCATTTTAAAGTTGACTTTCTATAGAATTGCATAAAGTTATCACCATTATTGTCCTATTTTTTTCTTGCATGTTTCAGGGACTTAAAGTCGGAACAAAAAATTTGTAAAAATTCGAAGATATCTCATCTGTAGGAATATAATAATAAAAAACATCGCTTGAAATGAGTTGAAAAAGATAATTATAGAGTGATTAGTTGAATATTTTACAGTAAAAGATGGTAAAAATCGCTCCAAAGTCTGTCCCCAAGTTTTGTGTCAGGTTTTACGATTTTGCTATTTCAGGATGAAACTCGAAGATCGTGATTCCGACTATTCAAAATACGACGTAGATTTGTTAATTTTTGGATAACGATGATCTTCATATAGTTGAACATCGATTTCTCATCAGTATTTCCAAATAGCAGTCAATAATAATCACTATTTTTGCACAATATGTTGTACAAAATGTCATACTTATCGAATTATTAATTCAAAATTTTATTAAAAGAGATAATATCTTGAAGCTGTAAGTCAATATAAAATAAATCGCGGAATCACAGATGTTTTCCATATTTTTAATAATTTTTACCTGTTCTTGGAATATTTTTAAAAAATTCTTCAAATATTTATTCTGTCAAGGTCGAATGTCATACATGGCGAACTTTGTTAGGGTAGTGATGAACAAATATGTTCCTTGATCTCTCTATTTCGTTTTTCCATACTCTCTTGGGTTGGTCGTGTTTAAAAAAAATATTTTAGGCGGCTTGGAATATTTATTTTTTTCGGAAATTTTGTGGTCTAATATAATCAACTTTTTGGCAGCCACTCATGTATTTTAAATATGTAAATTAAAATTTAAGAAATTTAAATTAGATTAAAATCAAAATTAAAATCCTATTCCGTTGGATTCTTGGTTTTATTTTCAGGAGTTCTATGTATTAAATAAATTAGATAAAACTTCATGATTACTTATTGCATATATTTTACAAAAATACTTCTTTTAGCAGAAAAAATGACAATTTGGTGTGATTCTATAGAAATTTACCTTTAAAATGACTCCAAGAACATTGAAAAATATTTATAATTTAGATGCTATTTAAGATTTAAGAAAACATTGAAATTTGCCCTATTCTTGAAATATCTCCGAAAAAAATTGACAAAATGGCTTCATCTTCGGCTCATTTTTTACAGAATTCTCTTTCTTTCTTTCTCAGAATCTGCTTTCAACTTATTCAAGAGAAACATTTTTATCTATGATATAATTAAAATTAAGACGCAATCATAAAAAATCAGAAGGTACCAGAATTCTAACCTGTAATGGAAGTTTAACAGTCATGTAATGGAAGTCAATGTAATGGAAGATTAACAGAAGTCATGAACCTATAACGTAGAATTAAATAAAAAAGAACTATTAAAATTGTTAAAGGAATTTGATGATGGTGTAAAACTGATGTGTAGCATCAATGAAAATAAATGTTCTATTCTATTAACAGAAGCCACAAGTTAAAATAGGGATAGCAGCTTTTTTCTGCTATACCAATTTACAGAAATTTGAACATTTTACATTGTTGAACAAATGGATTTCACATGCTGTTCTGAAAAACCAACAACAGTATCTGTTAAGTTTATTTCTAATCTTCCTTAAAATTTCCTGATAATTAAAATTGAATGAAAATTACGACTTTCTGAACAAAATAAAAAACATAAAAATCCCAAATAAAAAATTTAAATAAACTGTTTTTTTCTGGATTACGCTTCGGTTTCTCTTCTAAAATTCGTTAAAATTAATAACGGGATTTATTTCGTCAATTTTATAAATCCAAATAAAGATTTATTAATTTTTGGCTTGACTGTATGAAGAGAACATCCTTAACAGATCTGTTTAAATTATTTATTATTTAAAATATAATAGAATATATTTATTTGTGTCCTAGGAAACTTCTGTTAATTTAGCGGTTTTTTTCTCTGTGTAGGAAATTGATCTAGCTTTTGTGTGTTTTTTTAAAATAAATATTTAATGTCTATCGAATTTTAATTGGCAGAGAAGTGTTTCTAATTTATTCAATATCAGTACTATTCCACTGGCTCAACGGAATATTTTGCACTTTTGGTTTCTGAATTTGAATATAAAATTAATCGAAATTTTATGTCCTCGATTTAACAAGTTTACGAATTGGCCTATTTGTTATTTGCGAATTTATATTTTCATGAATTTGCAAATTATAAATTGAAATTCAGTTAGATTTTTATTCAGCTGAACTTTCACTTATCCGAATTTTTATGCTGATGGGAATTTGCATCATTCGGTAAAATGAAGGTTCATATGAACAGAAATGTCTGTTAGGTTAATCGCATTCTTTATTTTTCTTAAAAAGTCTTAGCCTAACAGACATTTCTATTAATTCTACACAAATGTCTGTTAAATTTACTGACCATCTATAAGTTTAACAGAAATTTCTGTAAATATAATTAATTAATTTAGTTTCCTATGCATTCGCCACTAAGTTACTTATGTGTAATCCTGTAATTGGTCTCCGGACCGTTGGATTTATTTTGAAAACAAATAAAAAAAATAAAAATATAACAGAAAAAATCTGCTGTCCCTATTTTAACAGATAACTCTGTTAAATTTACAGATTTTGTCTCTGTGCAGTTCGGTAATCTTTCAAATTAGAAGGTTTTAAAGTTTTTATTTGAATATTAAAAAATAAGAAATTCGAAATTTAATTTTGAATAATTAGCACTTAAATTAGGATTTAAATAGGTATATATAAGCTGTTTTTAAATAAAAAAAATTCTGCCTATACATTCTATTATACAACTACTCTTACCCAGGCGGAAAATTTATGGATAATCTATCGATAATGATTATCGATAGTCACTATATAAAAAATTATGCATAATTTTGGAAAACTGAAGTTATCAAAATATTTGAAACAATTGACAACTACATCTAGTTATCATTTGTTTCAAATATTTTGATATTTACACGAAGAAAAAAGAATCTGTAAAATTAACAGATTATTCTTTTTTCTCTACGTAACTTAGGTATTAAATGAATATTTTAATTGTTATTTAATACTACAATTTAAACCTTTTGACATAAAATCTGTAACATCTTGAACAATTTTGATCAATTTGCGTCGATTCCCTAGACAAAAAAAATCAGATTCAAGCTTGAAACTGAAGGTATTCGATGTTCGTAAATTGCGATAAGGGAAGAAAAATACATATCTTTTCGATCGGTAGGGCAGCTTATTCCGCGGCGTTTCTTCGGATCGTGTTGAAAGACGTCGACGACGTCCCTTTGAGACGCGACTTCCTAAAGAAATTAGAGCAGCCGCTAGAAAGAACCGGAAGGAGAGGTGAAAAATGGTCGCTACTGCAAGCGTCGTTGACCGGAAAAAGAGATTGCCGCGTTAAAGCTTTTTCCCCTATTTCCCCAGACGTATCAAATTGGTGCGCTTTCGAGCTTTCGTCGCTGACGCACCGAAGTGTTACCGACTAGCTCGCACCCACGAAAGAATAATTAGGTCGCGCTTCCTTTTCCAGGCCCAAAAACCAATCTTCAGAGCAACGTTTCTTCGTCGAAAAAATGTCGAAAATACTTATAGATATTTCAATTTTAAACGATTTACCATTAGATTTCAATTATTAATCCATTTTAAGGAGGAATTGGACAGACAGTCGGAAAAAAAAGTTAGTCAAAGCGCCTATTTCTTCAGGTTTTTAATTTTAAACAGTTTTTTTATCACATTTTTTTAAGTCGAAATGTGAAAAATATAATTTCCGATCAAATAAGCCATCAAAAGTTACAATTGGATAAAAAATACATAATTTTTTTCATTCAGAATCTTTAGATAAATGTTAACTGTTTTTTCACCGAAATCTGTCTGCAGATTCCGAATGAAAAAAATGTGTAATATGTATAAAATTGAAATTTATGATAGCTGATTTAATCGGAAAGTAAGTGTTCCTCTTTTAGACTAAAAAATGTGATAAAAAAATGTTTAATATGAAAACCCTGAAGAAATAGGCGCTTTGACTAACTTTTTTCCCGACTGCCTGTTGAGGAGGAATTCCTCCTCAATGTAAAGTTTCAATATCGCTCTGACAAAGGTTGGGTTTATTTTATATTGATCCTTTTTTTATAAGTATTAATTTAAAGTCGAGCTACTCTCTAAATCTGAATTAGTCAAAAAGTACTAATGAAATAACGAGAAGTCCACCAATTGAATTTGTAAGCACTTCTACTAATAATTAGTAGAAAACTACTAATTATAATAATTAGTAGAAAACTACTAATTATAATAATTAGTAGTTTTCTACTAACTATTAGTTATTAGTCTACTAACTACTAATTATAATAATTAGTAGTTTTCTCTAACTATTAGTAGAAGTGCTTACTAATTCAATTGGTGGACTTCTCGTTATTTCATTAGTAGTTTTTGCCTAATTCAGATTTAGAGAGTGTATTATTTTCGATTGCGAAAACTACATGCTGCCATTTTTAATAAAAAACAATTGATAACAATTGATTATTTGATACTATTATATGGTTTTCTTTTAAAAGTGAAGTGGGATTAAAACAGATGCGGGTCTGTTTTTGAAGTACCCATTCTCTTTCAATACCTGAATAAAGCCTTGAAACAGGACTTTTTTACAGTGACCATTGCAAAAATTTGAATCCATTGAACACTTTTTAATGAAGCACAATTCCTGCAAATTGTCTTAAAATAAATCATCGCAATTTTGTGCACATTTGTTAGGGGATATTCTGGGATATTCCGAACAATGTTGAGCAATAAGCAGCGATTTTGTGAATGGTTTTGTAGACTGCTCGGTTCATTTGAAAAAATCAGGGAGATTTTCGAAGTAAATCCAGAAAAATGTTGCGAACATCGAACGCCATTGAAAGTGATACATTGATTGCCGAATTCGTTAGCCCTTTTCATAGTGACGAGACGACTATATATCGGTAGTTTTACTCGTGTTGATGCGCGCGCTATCTCGATCAGTATAAAATCGTTACAACGAGTGACAAACAGAGACTGGTTCACATGTTGCTACACTGGCAGTACTAAAAGAGGAATAAACTTTTCCGCGTAATTGTTATTGGTAACTGTTACACGTTTTGCCCTTGTCGTTGAAATCAATAAAGATTTGCTTCGATAACGCCCTGTTCATTCCCAAAAAAATTCCTCGACATCTAGAAATTGGTTTATAAATGAAAATTAAAATTTTGCGATAATTTAATAAAAATTGATAAAAGTTTAAACAAATAAAGTTCATGTTTCAAAAATTGTTACATTAGTGAAACTGGGAAACAGTAATCATTAATTAATCTAGCATGTAGAAATCTCTCATAAGCTAAATTATGAATTCAATTCCGACAGACAATAGCTGTTGAAAAATGTTTCCAATGATTCGTATCGGTAAGCAGAGAGATATCATATCAACAGAAATGAGTTTCGCGTTGTGTGGAATACTTCAATAACGATAATAACAATCAGCGATAATTCGTACAAATATTTGCAGGTGCCTTTGATGCTATTTAAAATGTTGCACAATTACACAAATTTCACTGAGTTAATAATGAATATAGTTTCTGTATTTGAAGATCAGTGGCAAAACCAAGAAGATCAGGGGAGATTTTGACGAAATTGGATTTATTTATTTAATAAATTATCAACTCTAGCATCAAAATATTTATAAATTCACTGTTAAAAAATTCTTGAAATGTCAACCTCACAGAAAAAAAGAATCTGTAAAATTAACAGAATAATCTGTTGAAATAGGGACAACAGATTTTTTCTGTTATATTTACAGACATTTCTGTTAAACTTACAGATGGACAGCAAATTTATCAAATATGTCTGTAGAATCTACAGAAATGCTTGTCTGTTAAAACACATTTTAGAATTCCATTAAATTTACCATGCTTAAAATCTCAGATAGGTTCCAGATAAAACCGGATAGGAGACTTATCCTATGGAATTTGAAATTTACAATCTATGAAATTGGAAGGCTTCAGATTCTAGAAGAAATTAAAGCTTAACGATTTAATTTGTAAAAATCATTGAATTTGTAGGTTTTAATTTTTAAAAGCTATGGGATTTGATATTTTAAAAATCGGAAGCCTTCAGATTTTAAAATAAATCAAAGCTTAACAGTCTCATTTGCAGAAATAATTGAATTTGAAGATTTTAATTTTGAAAATTCCTGGAATTTAAAATATACAAAAGCTTTAATTTTAATTATTCAAGTCCCTGACTAATTTTTGTTCCGTTTTAAAAAAAATATTTACGCTGGGAGCCCTAAAAGTGATAAATGTAGGTAGGGGAAACCACCCAACAGTAGATAATAATTAACAGTAGATAATCCTTATTTACTAGAAAACTAGCCAAGAATCTTGACTGGTTCTTTTAGTATAAAATTTTGGCAATGATAATGCCTTCTTAGACAAATTTTCATTGAAAAAGTATCATTAATTATTGTGCTAAAGCGAAAACTTAATTTTTAGCATTAAA
>JBAGKK010017241.1:0-11674 GCA_037177015.1 Euceroptres primus
AAAGAGCGGTCCAGATCGGATCAAAATTGACACTACAGTTAAGTTATCAACACTTGAATTCAAAATCGGCCACTGTGAGACGTTTTTGGAGCATTGAACGTCATTTTAAGCATAACAGTTTGGAGCATAACATCATTTTAATTGACATGGGGTGTTTTTGGAACGTTAAAATCAGGTATTTCGACATCTATTCCCTAAAACCGTTTTTAAGACAATTACATTTTAGGACAAATTACATTTTTTTTTGTACCCGCTGGGCTATTTCTCATATTTTTTCTTTCAAGTGAAAAAACTTTTTATTAGTTTTACAGTGATACATACTTATACAAAACTTGCTTGTTTATCATTTACAGATTCATGGGTGTTAATTATGAATTAATTAATGTTTTTAAAAAGCTTTCGGATTTAAAAAATGTCTCTGCAAGATAAAGTGGAAGTAGGGCTCCTTAACCCAAAAGGTTAAAAAACCTTTATATTTTATAGTACATTTAAGCGTAATTTTTCTTTTTAATTTAGAGATTTGAAATCAGCCAAAAACTTCACGTTGCTTCTGATGGAAGAAGTACATTTTCAGCGAGTCAGGAATGCGAAAAAAAATCTTTTTCTTTTGCAAATCTGCCTGTTCCACTAATTGGCAAGCGGTCGGCGAGAGTAAGGATGACACTTTAGATTCATTAATTGTTTATCGCAGCGATCAGTCCAACATAGTTATCGACAATGACTTTTTTCAAAATTCCAAAGGCCGATCACACGACTCTTATTTGAGGTCTTTCTACATTCGATAATTGTGAAGTAGCCGTGAGCGATGAAAGGTATCAACAAAGTTACAATCCACTCGAAACGTTTTTTAAAAGGTGTCCTGCACATATATAGTATAATAGCAACGGGCACCTGTAAGTTCGCTCGTAAACGGCCCAAAATATAAGCGGGTACCATAAAACGGCCTAATAATTAGGGCTCGATCTTTGCGACTCGTAAAAAGTAAGCGGTTGGAAAGACTGGCTTTAAACCTTTCAGTTTCTTCTTCCTTTTCTTCCTTCCTCTTTACTCCTTCTTCTTGTTCGTTTTCTTCTTCGTCTTATTTTTTCTTACTTTTCTTTTTTTCTTCATTTTCTTTTTATTCTTCTTCTTCATCTTCTTTTTGTTTTGCCTCGACCTCAGGCCGACCCCGGCGTCCTGCCTTGGAGCCACGCCTCGACTGCTTGCCGGACTACCAGACCTAATAAACGCAATTAATGATCTGTCGCATTGGAAAGTAACTTATTAATTATCGCGTATTACGTTCCGCTCATTCGGCGACAGTCAGGACGAAAGTTCACAAATGCAGTCGAGCGATATCCGCTGCGAACACGTCTCAAAGGGACACAACCTGTTCTCCCTTCCTGTCGACTTATACTTTCAAATGCTGCTTTTCACTTTCTGAAGAATGAAACGTGTTTACAATACTTACTGGACTTCATATTACAAAGCTGGTGCAGATTTTTCAAATGACTAAGATAATATTACCACAGAACGTATTGTGGTACTTGTTTTATATATTGGAGGAAATAATTAAATTTATTAAGAACTCTTACAATTACAAATTCAGAAGAGTGCTGAATTTTAACTGCAGATTCTTGTTACCGACAAATATCGACATCTGAAGCCTTCCATGGTTCTGCTCCATGCTAAATGGGTTCGAGTCTGAGCTAAATTATAAATCATATAACTGAATGTAATGAAAGTCATCAAATTATTTTGTATCAATAATTTTGATATTATTGTTTTGATTATTTTGATATCTAATCATCTTAACTAACAAGGAATGTTTTTTATGGACCGCCTTCGATTTTTTTCTCCTTTAAATATGTGATAGAGCATCAAAAAATAAGAGATAAGTGTTTTTTCTAATCAGCCCAAAATGAGTTTTAAAGGAGTGAAATAAGCCCTTGAAGTTTCGCTAAAAAATTATATTTTTATTATTTTAAGGGGGTGTGATACGTTATGATGTCACGATTTACCGATGGGGTATAAAAAATATTCGGCAATTCTATTTTTAAGCAATCAAAGATATCAAGTTGAAACTTAAAAGAATGATAGGAAATATGAAAGGGCACATATGTTATGTGTAATTTTTTCCAAATTTAGAAAAAAAATATTTTTCAAAATAATTTCTTTTTAATTTAAAAAAAAACGACAAATAACAGATATGCCCATTCATATTTTCTTTCATTCTCTTAAGTTTCAACTTGATATCTTTATTTGTTTAAAAATAAGATTGCCGAATATTTTGTATACCCCGTCGGTAAATCGTGAAATCAGAACTTATCACACGCCTTTAATTAAAGATACGTTTTTGAATAGATTTTACTTTACATCTTGCATTTTCGATCTTTTTTGTGTGCTATTACATACGCCAAACAATGTGGTTAAAAACACTTTTTGTAGACAAAAGTCTGCTTATAAGCCAATTTTCAATGGATTTTGATGTTTTAAAAAAAAAATGACCATAAGGCTTCGAGGCATAATGAACCGGTGCAGAAAATTCACTTTGGCCAAACAAAAATTTTTCTTTAACAACAAAATAAACAATATTTTTTTCCTAACTTTTCAGATGTACTTTTTCTTTAAGATCTTCAAATTAACTTAAAAAAGAGCTTAAGTCAATGAGATAGTCAATAATGCTAGATAGTCAATAACTATCTAGCAGCAATTTCCAGTAGGTTAGAGTAAGAAAAAAATTGTTTATAATATTTTAAACAAATTAATGAACAAAAACCATTTTCTCGTGATTCGCAATGATTAGTTGTTTGAAATTCATAGTTTTTATATAAAATATGAGATAAATTAATTCCTAATTGCGATTATTTAAGAATAGCAACTGTTTGACAATTATTTAAACAATTTTTATAAACAAATTCACAGTTTTCGTATGTCACAATGAATAGGCTCAATTTTTTTGCAGAAGCAACGAAAAATGTCTTGCGAAGACTCATTGCTGTCATTTTTTCAAATTAACAACTGTTAATTATTTAAACAATATTTATAAACAAATTCACATTTTCAACATTATTCCACGAATAGGCAAATTTTTTTGCGGAACCAACTAAAAATATATTGCCAGTTTCTCCTAGCTGTAGTTTTGTACAAATTGATAAAAATATTAATTATTTAAATAATTTTTATAAATAAATGCACATTTTTATCTTTTTTCCAAGAATAGGCTGAATTATTTTAGCAGAATAAACCAAACATGTCTTGCAAAGACTCATTGCTCTCATTTTTTATAAATTAACAACAGCTAATTATTTAAAAAATATTTATAAACAAATTCACATTTTCAACATTATTCCACGAATAGGCAAATTTTTTTGCGGAACCAACTAAAAATATATTGCCAGTGACTACTTGCCGTAATTTTGTTCAAATTGATAAAAAATATTATTTATTTAAACAATTTTTATAAATAAACGGACATTTTTACCATTTTTCCAAGAATAGACTTCATTTGCGTAGCGAAATCAACTAAAAATGTATTGCCAATGACTCCTTGCTATGATACTTTGCCAATGGACAAGAACAGTGATTTATTTAAATAATTTTTATAAACAAATGTACATTTTGGCCACTTTTGCATGAATAGGCTTATTTTTTTTCGTGAAATAAACTATAAATGTCTTACCAATGACTCCCTATTGTCATATTTGCCCAATCAACAACGACTGTTAATTATTTAAACAATATTTATAAACAAATTCACAGTTTATCCATTTTTCCATGATAAATATTTTTTTTTGCGGAAATAACTAAAAAGCAAGGTTATGCGTTAATGAAACCAAGGTTATATACGCGTTAATGAAAGGTGTGATGGGCTCTTGGTTATTGGGTTATCAAATTATCTATTTATTGAGTATCGTATCTCAACACTTTTTCTTAATTAGAAAAATATGACAAGAAGGAATAATTGGCAAGATAATTTCTTGTTGATTCCGTAAAAAGTTAATATTTATTATGGGAAGATGGTCAAACTGTTAATTTGTTTATAAATATTGTTTAAATAATCAACAATTTTTGTTAATTGGACAAATATGACAAGAACGAGTCATTGGTCATTTCTAGTTTATTTCTAGTCATTTCTAGTTTGAGTCATTTCTATTTTATATAAATCTATAAATATATAAAAAAATAAGTTTATATAAAAAAATATAAAAATGAGCCTATTCATGCAGAAGTGGCCAAAATGTACATTTGTTTATAAAAATTGTTTAAATAATTAACTGTTCTTGTCCATTGACAAAGTATCATAGACATTGTCAATACATTTTTAGTTGATTTGGCTAAGAAAATGGAGCCTATTCTTGGAAAAATGGTCCAAATGTACATTTATTTCTACAAATTGTTTAATTAATTAATATTTTTCATCAATTTGAACAAAATTACAGCTAGGAGTCACTGGCAATACATTTTTAGTTGGTTCCGCAAAAAAATTGGGCCTATTTGTAGAATAATGTTGAAAATGTGAATTTTCATTGTCAAATATTGTTTAAATAATTAACAGTTGTTGTTAATTTGAAAAAATGACAGCATTGAGTTTTCGCAAGACATTTTTGGTTGATTCTGCAAAAAAATTGAGCCTATTCATTGTGACATACGAAAACTGTGTAGTTGTTTATAAAAATTGTTTAAATAATTGTCAAACAGCAGCTATTCTTAACTAATCGCAATTAGGTATTAATTTCTCTCATATTTGAGAGAATTTGATGAACTATGAATTTCAAACAACTAATCACTGCGCATCACGAGCAAATGGCTTTTGTTCATTAATTTTTTTGAAATATTATAAACAACTTTTTTTCTTACTCTAACCTACTGGAGATTGTTGCTAAACAGTTATTACACTGACTTAAGCTCTTTTTTTAGTCAATTTGAAAAAAAGGTACAAAGTTAGGAAAAAATATTGTTTTTTTTTGTTTTTAAATAAAAAATTTTTGTTTGGCCAAAGTGAATTTTCTGCACCGACTCGTTTTACCTGTAAGCCTTAAGGTCATTTAAAAAAAAAAAACATCAAAATTCACTGAAAATTGGCTTGTAGACAAACTTTTGTCCACAAGAAGTGCTTTTGGCCAAACTGTGTGGCGTATGACGTATGTGATAGCACACAAAAAAGATCGAAAATACAAAATGGAAAGTAAAATCTATTCAAAAGAAAGTCTATGATTTCGAATGATGCTCATTTGATAGAGTCATGAGTTAAAATTAAGAAGACCCCTCGTTTCAATGGAATGGCATACTTTGTAGTGTTCAACAAAATAATTTTTTTAAACTCTGAAATAAAATTGGGATCATTCTCGCAAAAATATATGTTGTTACTGAGGGCGTGAGTGTATTATAGGAAAAAATTGTGGCGATGCAAGAAAGCTTTCATTGAAAAATTTTTTTTTCAAAAATTCAAAAATTTTTTTTATAAATTAAATTTTGTCTAAGAACAAAATATATATATAAATATATATAAATATAAAAACAGTTTCCATTCTTACTATCTGATATGGAAGAAATATAATTTTTTTATTCCTTTCTAATTACCAGAATTGACTTTCCATTTTTTTTAGAACCACTATGATATCTTGTACAATATACATTTGAACCATCGAAATTAATTCAGCCATTTTCGAGAAAATTTAAGTTTTTGATTTTTCAAAATTTTTTTATAACTTTTTTAAAAAATTTTTCTTTTAGTTGTCACTTGGCGTAAATTAGTCTTATAATGGTAAAAACTTACCACCCAAATATGAACCAAATATCTGCGAAGGCAAACCAACCATGTTATCTTATGGTTTTTATATTGACTTCTTAGATAAAATTTAATTAATAAAAAAATTTTTTAATTACCATGTTATCCTCATATAGCTATGGCCTTTAAGCTACATTTTTGATTAGGGGTAAACTGACAGGCCTTCGTATAGCTATGGCCTTTAAGCTACATTTTTGATTAGGGATAGATACGACTGAGGGTAGTTTTACCCATTATAAGAGCGAAAAACAATAGTTGTATTACCTGTCAAACCTGTTTTGACGTGCACATAACTACTGCCAAGTCTCATTCACATCGTTCGGCTATAAGTGCTTAAAATAATAAAAACATAATTTTTTAGCGAATCTTCAAGAGCTTATTTCACCCCTTAAAACTCATTTTGGGCCGATAAGAAAAAACACGTGTCTCTTATTTTTCGATACTCTATCACATATTTAAAGCAGAAAAAAACCATTACTTTCTCATACGATGATGAGAATGTAAAAATCGGAGGCGGACGCATAAAACACATTCCTTGTAAGTAATACCCTAAAAGAATTGAATTTATCAAAATTACTTACTTGACGAAATACTAAAAATTATTTTTCTTATTATACGAAATGATCAACCTTCTTCACATTCATTTAGAAGTTTCAAAATTTAGCTTGGATATGAACCCATTTTTCATGGAACAGAACCATCAAAAGTCGTCTGAAAATATCGATAACTCGAATTTACATAATAAATTTCCCTTGCATCGTATAAACCCCCATCCATAAATCATGAAGATCGCACCTAATTCGCCTGTTGGCACAACTTACGTTCTGTATAAGCTAAATTTGCATTTTTCTTCCATCCACTTTCTTCTGGTTCATTTGCACTTCAGAAGAAAGCCATCATCACGTTGTTTATAATAAAATGTAAATCAAGCTGAAATGGTTAAAAGTTAAAACGTAACCAAGAAGTTGGATTTCCTGAACGAAAAGGTGCAAGGCCCATATTTTAGGGACTAAATTAGTCGGGCCAGTCGACCATTTGTTTGCGCGCAACACCGGTTTTCCACCGACTGACAGGCCTTCGTACACGCGTACATGTCCGAACCAGAAACTGGTTTTTGGGTCCGACTGGTAGAAAGGCGAATCGAAGAGGTTCGCGAGAAGGACCATATCCTCGAATCCTCCAACCTTCTGGATCATGGCTGATCTAATCTACGCTTGATTAACGATCGTCGTTGCTTTAGACGAGGGCATATTCCCGATGAGTTTCGTCTCGAATTCCCTTCGTTGAGTACTATGTATAAGGATCCGTCTCGGTAGGTCGAGAGTCCTCTGAATCCTTCGAATCTGACTGATCTAACCTCCGCCTCATTAACGATACATCGGCACTGCGATTCTCGCGAAATGCAGCGGTTCTCCGTGCATTTCTGACCAATGAGACACCAACCAACGATATCTTAACTTGAGCATCGTAAAAACCACCAAAATAAGGTGTCTGGTTCCTTTCCCTTTTTTTTATGATTATCTCTTCAGTGAGAAAGAAATTTGGTTTCTTTTAGGCTTTAACGCCTGAGTTTTTTTGCCGTTTCACCAACTGAACACTAAAATTATACTGAATTGTAGTTAGCAATTATTAGAAAGGAGTCGTCAATAAACTTCCTTACCAATTTAGGGGGGGGGGGCGCACTAAACCTACGGTTGCAACGGGGGGGGGGGATTCAGTCAAAGTAACGTTACCAGCAGGGTGTTTAGTCGTCCTGGAAATCCTTGAAAACCTGAAACAGTCTTTGAATTCTTTCCGTTGGAAAAACCTGGAAAAGTCTTTAAATTTTCCCCCCTGAAAAAACCTGGAAAAGTCCTTGAATTTTTTCTCCCTGGAAAAACGTGGAAAAGTCCTTGAATTTTTTCTCCCTGGAAAAACGTGGAAAAGTCCTTGAATTTTTTCCCCTGGAAAAATCTGGAAAAGTCTTTGAATTTTTTTCCCTGGAAAAACCTGAAAAAGTCCTTGAATTCTTTTCCCCTGGAAAAACCTGGAAAAGTCCTTGAATTTCACTGAAAGTCCTGGAATTCTTATCTCTAAATTTGAATGAGTTCTGTTCAAATGACAGGCTTGCTACATCAGGTCAGAGAATTCTGGAAGGTCATGGAATTTAAAAATGGTCAAGGAAAATCACGAAAAGTCAGGGAAAACTTTCAAAGAGTCAGGGAATTTTTTTGATTCAACTAATTATAATTATATCTCAATAGTTATAAGTATAATTTAACAACTGTTGTGATTGTATAATTATAATCTTACAAAATCAGGAATCACAGTGAGTCCCCTATTTCCCTTTTTTCCCCTTTCTCCTTTTATTCTCCAAATCTCCTAAAATCACTTTTTCTACAGTATAGAAAAATACACTCTTTTTCCCTTTTTTCCCTTTTTATATTCTTTCCGAATAATTTTCTAAGAATTAGGAGAAACAGAAACTTGTGCCATTCAAAAACTCTTTTAACGTTTTCTTAAATATCCTACAATTTCCAAATTTCCAAAATCTACTAAAGTCTCCTAAAAAATCATTATGTTTCAAATACCCTTAAAAGATATTAATTTAAGGGTATTTGAAACATAATGATGTCACGAATTATCGGCCGATTTTTTATTTATATTCAGCGGGTTTATTAAGAGAAAAATGCAAATATAATGCTGAAATTTAATGAAATAATAAGGAATATATCGAGGAATCGATGTCTGGTGTGTTTCATTTTTATTTTGAAAAAAAATTATTTTTGAAAATTTTTTTTCAGAGTGGACGCTGGATTGGGAAGCCAGAAAATGTCCGGGAATTTTTTGTGACCAGGAAAAACCGGGAAATGAGCGGGAATTTTTTTTTTGATCGGGAATATTTTAAACTTTTTTAGAAAATGCACGAAAAAGTGCAGAAGTCATTGATGAAAAGATTAAAAAACTGAGTTGAAACTTATTATTGTAGAAATGTTAGTACGATAAATGTAAATTATATATCGTTTAACAATTTCTACTATTTCCAAATAAATAAATAAATAAACAATAACACTCTGTGATATCATTTCTTTTACAAAATGTAAATGCTTATTACCGAATCCATTTCAAATCAGGTAAGCAGTGCAACTTCAAGTTACAGAATCGGTCGTTTGTGAAATATGTTGTTTTTCAAAGGAAATAAGAAGACACGTATTTTACCGTTTTGAGAAAAAATAATTTTTCACGAAGTTATATGAGTATTTGAATTTTGAGCTTCTTTTTTTTTAAACTCAGCATTTTTCTTTAAACTTTTATCATTTTAGACTCAATTAAGATATTTGAGTTTTTTCCCTGATTATGATGAGGTTTATTGGCCTCTTTCAAAATCCGCCAGAAAATTTTAAAAAATATTGAAAATTTGCAAAATGGCGACGGTTTTTCTGAAGCAATTAAAAGACGAGTTTCTCAAAAACCCTACCTTGTTTTATGTCCAAATTTTTTTGCTACATTGGTACTCATGTGATGAAGTAAATAGATAAGTTTCATGCGGGCTAAACTACTTTTGTAAACAGGAGAATTTTTTTTAAGAAATCGAATTTTCGAATTTTTCTTACAACTGACGACACGTACAAAAAATATCAACAAAAAAGTTTTATGCTTTAAAAAAGTTCTATGCAAAAGACGTTTTATGATATCTTGCATCGTTTGTGAAAAAGATTCGAAAATGAGAGTTTGTAAAAACAGAAATTGTCCTGGACTCAAAAATGTTTTGGCCAACAAAAAACTCGCTGGATGGTTTTAGAGAAAACCTTTAAAAATAAAAGAAGTCGTAAATAAGACCTTCATAAATTTTTGAAAAATATTTGATAAAATTAAAAAAGTGTGTTTTTTTGATGAAATCGCCATTTTATGTTCGCAGAATTCAATTTAAAGAAAAAGATCGATTATTGAAAAACCCATATTTTTAATTCTTTTCAAACATTTTTTAAAAATTTATGTTTTTATAAGGAAACTATCGAGCAAGTTTTATATTGGCCAAACCATTTTTATGTCCAGGACAATTTCTGCTTTTACAAAATCACATTTTCGAATTTTTCTCACAAACGGTGCAAGAAGTCATAAAATATTAAGAGGTCTTTTGCGTAGAACTTTTTTAAAGCATCAAACTTTTTTGTTGATATTTTTTCGTATGTGTCGTCAGTTGTAAGAAGAATTCAAAAATTCGATTTCATTTTAAAAAATTCTCCTGTTTATAAAAGTAAGCTAGCCCGCATGAAACTTATCTGTTTTATTCATCATATGAATACCAATTTATCAAAAAAATTTGGGCAAACAACAAGGTGGGGTTTTTGAGAAAATCGTCTTCTAATTTTTTTGCAGAAAAACCGTCGCCATTTTACGAATTTTCATTATTTTTTTAAATTTTCTGGTGGATTTTGAAAGAGGCCAATAAACGTCACCATAATCAGAAAAGAAATCAAATATCTTAATTGCAAACTAAAGTTATAAAAGTTGTGTTTGTTAACTAAAGTTATAAAAATGTTGTGTTTGTTTAAAAAAAAGAAACTTAACATTCAAATACATACTCATAATTTCGTTAAAATGTATTTTTTCTTAAAACGGTAAAATACATGTCTTCTTATTTCCTTTGAAAAACAACATATTTCATAGATATTTTAATATCACACTTTAGTCACTAGGGATTAGTTGAACTTAAAATATTTATATTACATAGATTTAAAACTTGTGCTCTGGCTCAACTCATAGTGATATTTCATTATATAAAATAGTATAATATTACTTTTAAAAACATACAAAAATGTTCGCCCTAAAAGCTTTAATCACGAGCGCTTAGTTGAAAAATCTCCATTTGTACTTCTTCAATAATATAAACTATTTTAAGGTTAAATTAAAAAGAAATTCATGTTTGTATGTTCAGAATATTAAATAAAAAATATTTTAAAATTTTGAAATCCATTGCATTAACTATTATCCATTGGAAACTACACTCAAAAAAATGTCTGGTTAAATTAACCAGAATTCTGGTTGAATATGCCCTTACTATTTTTTCTGGTTAGAGTAACCATAATTCTGGTTAAACTAACCAGAAATTCTGATTAGAACAATCAGAATTCTGATTACTTCAACCAAAAAAAATAATAAGGGCATATTGAACCTGAATTCTGGTTAATTTAACCAGAAATTTTTTTGAGTGTATTATTTAATGACCGGGAAAAAATTTTCAACGACCGGGAATTTTTTTCGCCGATGAAAACGGCCACTCTGTTTTTTTTTTTAATAAAAACTGAAACGCACCAATCATCGATGCCTAAATATATTTTTTATTATTTCCCAAAATTGCAGCATTATATTTTCATTTATCTCTAAATAAACCCGATGAATGTAAATAAAAAATCGGTCGGTAATTCGTGACGTCTTTATGTATCACTTATCCTTAAAGTCCTCCAGAATCTTTAAAATTGATTTAAAATCCTTGAAAATTCTCCAAAATATTTGACATTGTTCTAGAATTTTCTGGGTTCTTCTACAATAATCTTATAAAATAATATCCCAAAACTTTTCAATATTTACAAAATATACTAGACTCTTCCAGAATCTTCTAAAATTTTCTGAATACTTCTGTAAATTTCTAGAATTTTCTACAGAATCTTTTAGAATCGTCCAAAGTCTATAAAAGATTACCCAAATTCTCTCAAATTCTTTAGAATCTGCAAAACTTATCTGAAATTTGTCAAAATCCTCCAAAATATTCTAGACTATTTTATGATGTACAATCATTTAGCTTCTTCTGGATTCTTCCACAATCTTTTAGAACCTTCTTAATTCTCAATTATTATTATTTATCGGCATTTGGAACTCGAAAGTTCATTGCCTCATCTACCCGAGACCGCCACGCGTTTCTAT
>JBAGKK010017252.1:0-11672 GCA_037177015.1 Euceroptres primus
TTCTTGGAATATGGTAACAATTTTTCTGACAAAATATCTCGATACATTACATTATCCATGATGCCTTTAATCTCGTGCAATTGGTCTACTCCTCGCGAAGACAGCTCCTCAAACCATGACTGATCCACCCCCATGTTTAACTGTTGGAATTTGATATCGGGAATCGTATCTTGTGTTTTTCTGATGAATCAAAATTTAATCTGTTTGCAAGTGACGGAAAAAAGTATGTTTGACGTCCGAAAAACACAAGATACGATTCTCGATATCAAATTCCAACAGTTAAACATGGGGGTGGATCAGTCATGGTTTGAGGAGCTAAGTCTTCGCGAGGAGTAGGCCAATTGCACGAGATTAAAGGCATCATGAATAATGTAATGTATCGAGATATTTTGTCAGAAAAATTGTTACCATATTCCAAGAAAAAGATGTCTAAAGATTGGATCTTTCAGCAAGACAATGATCCAAAACGCAAGTCGAAGCTGGTTCGGGAATTTTTGAAAGTACAAAAAGTGAAGCTTTTAGATCACCCAGCTCAATCTCTAGATCTAAATTCGATCGAAAATTTGTGGGATGCACTTCGAATTCGTGTTGCAACAAAAAAACATTCGAAAAAAGCTGCTTTATGGCAAAATCTGCAGGAAGAATGGGAAAAAATACCAAAGGACTACGTTCAGTGCTTAGTTGATTCAATGCCTCGTCGATGTGCTGCTGTAATTACTGCAAAGGGTATGGCTACTAAGTATTAGTTATTAAGAAACGAAATAATTACTTTTTTCTTGATTTTGTAAACGTTTACTATTTTATAAAGCTATAAAATAAGTGTGGCCCATTATTTTTGAACACCCTCATAAAAAACATTTTGGAACAAATTGTCAACAATCTTTATTAAAAATATAAAAATTCCATAATTTTGCAGTTCAATAAAATACTAATAACTCACACATACTCATATAAGTTGTACATACATTTTATGTAAAAATTACAGTAAAATTCAACTGGCGTAGGCAAAATACGTTGAATATCTGTATTATTTTATTATTTTGAGAAAACTAGAGAGGAGTGCCAACGACTGGTGCTCTTATCCTATATTTTTATGCGTATAACTATATTTTTATCACACCGCCATCATAAGTGCGATTTTAAGTACTGTAAACGATACCTAAAATAGCACATCTTAGCTTAGGCCGTAAAATATTTACTTACGGTACAGCGTACTATAAAGTAACTGACACTCTGATCTGATTGGCTGACGAACATAAAACAAAAACAAACTATAAGCGACATTGTTTTAAATCGTGATGATGATTATGTTCCTCGGGATAATATCGATACAGGTAAGAGTAGGTGGCTTAGTTTACTACAAATTCATAACCTGAAAGACAGAAAGAAAGGACTCCGCCCCTGGACCCTCGGCTTTTTTAGGTTAGGACTCTGTGCAACCTCTATTTGCACTTACGATTGACTGGTGTGATAAAAATAGTGTGTGACACTCGGCCCCTAAGCGGCATTTTGCCTCGTGTAAATTACAGTACTCGCCATTCGTCTCGGCTACGCCTCGACTTGGACTCGCACTGCAACTTTCATACTCGGCCGAAAAAGTGCCGCTTATGGTCCTTGTATCACAAATAACTATTTTTCTAACCTGATCCAAAAATAAAGTTGTTTCTGAGCTAACCAAATGAGTATCTAATAACGATTTTATAAAACTTTTTGTATTTCTCTTTGCGTATAAAATCAAAATTACCTAAATAATCAATTTTTAAAAATATGTTCTCCTGCAGAAATAGTGAGAACAAAATTCAATATCACCGTCAATTACTTTTCCTATTTCGTAAAATTTTCGCCATGGATGGATTATTTCTCGTTTGAAGTAAAAAAGAAGAGTGGAAGAAAGAGGGAGCGTAATTGTGCGGCCGAATTCTCTTGCTTATCACGCACTTCACGAAGGGTGGTGTACCCGACAAATGAAATATCCCGTGGACCGTAGAGTGACGTTGGTGGTAAATAAAAAGGAGAGGAAGGAAAGAAATCAGCCATCGACAGATACGGTTGGCAAACGTGCGGTTTGGCCAGTATAGAGGTTTGGGAAAGACTGTCGACTGTGAGAGCAAAAGAGAAAGAAATAAACGAGAAAGAGAGAGCGAAAAGGATCCACGGAAGAAAAACGGATCATGGATAAATCCTGAGGGCGCAATCCGGTCGAGTGGTGCAACAAAAGACCGCGGCTATGGAAAAGGAAGCTCCGTTAACGTGACTCGAGTGCTTCAATGAAACCATAATATTATCCCACTCATTCTCGATTTCTCTTCCTTCATCTGACTATCTGTATAGCTATTCTCTTCATTCTCCCTCCTGGTCTCATTTTAGTAAATCTACGACCCGTTTGCTCCCGCGGCGAAACGCTGCTTTGAGTCGAACGCTACGCGGTGCGGTGCTTTACATCTAGCGAGAGATGCACTGCTTTGTTTCCGACAAGTGTTACTTCCGACGATCGTTCCCACAATACACATCTTAAATAACTAATATCTTCTAGTCTCTCTGAGTTACTTACAATATCATAGTGAAGAGAAATCATTTATGATTTTCAAATAAAAAATGTTAAAAAATGAGTGTTAGATTAATTTTTTACTAATTGAAAAAGAGATCTAACGATTGTTTGATAAAAATTTTCTTTGTTTAGGAGATGCTATTTAAGCATAATACAGGAATCACAGTCAGTCCCTTATTCCTCTTTTTTCCCCAATTATTCTCAAAATCCCTTCATTTGAGAATTTTATTCCTTTTTCCCTTTTTTTTCTCTTTTTATATTTCAAAATTTCGATAAATTTTCCAAGTAGAATTATGAGAAATAGAAACTTATAATATTTAAAAACTCTTTCGATGTTTTCTGAAAATTTCTATAGGCAATGTCCAAATGTCGATAACCGACTAAAATATTCTTGGTTTTTCCAGAATCTTTTAGAATCCTTGAAAATTTACGAGACTCATAAAATCTCCGAAAATACTCCTGAATCTTCAAAACTTATCTGAAATCATTTAAAATTCTTCAAAAAATTCTATATTTTGCCATAGTTCTACAGAATCCTCCAGATTCTTTCAAAATCCACTAGATGCTTCTAAAACCTTCCATAATTTCCAATAAATTTTCCGAAATCTATTTCAATTTTCCAAAATATTCTAGATTGTTTCAGAATCCTATAAAATTATCTAACATTTTCTAAACTCTTCCATAACTTTCTAGAATCTTTTGGACGTTTCTAGAATTCTCCAGTCTTTTAGAATCCTCCAATATCTCCAAAAAACTCCCGAAATTTTCTCAGATGCTTTAAAATCTTCAAAACTTACCTGAATTCTATAAAAATTCTCCAAAATAATCGAAACTGTTCTAGAATCTTGTGGGTTCTACTTTTGAAATCTTCAATAATTTTCAAAAAATTTTCCAAAATTTACTTAAATTCTCTAAAATATTCTAGACTGTTCTAAAATCATCTAAAATTTTCTAAACTCTCCCACAACTTTCTAAAATCTTCTAGACGTTTCCAAAATTCTCCAGAATCTATTACAATCTTCAAAAATCTCCAAAATAATTGAGACTGCTCTAGAATCTTCTGGGTTCTCCTATAATAATCTTACAAAATCTTAAAGAGCATCCCAAAATTCTTTAATATTATATATACAAAATATACTAGACTGTCCCAGAATTTTCTACCATCCTCTAAAATCGATAACTTTCTAAAATCTTTTAAACTTTTCCAGAATTCTACACAATCTTTTAGAATCTGCCAAAATTTACAAGGCTACCAAAACTCAAATCCTTTAGTCTTGAAAACTTATCTTATGTCTTTAAAAATTCTCTAAAATATTAGAGACTATTCTAGAATCTTCTACAATCACCTGTAATCTAGATTCTTTTAGTTTCTTCCATAATCTTTTAGAATCTTCTTGGTTCTCCTATAATCATATAAAATCTTAAAGAACATTTTTAAATTCTTTAATATTCTACAAAATATACTAGACTGTTTCAAAATCTTCTAAATCTAGAATCCTGAAAAATATTCTGAAATCCAGAATTCTGCAGAATCATTTAAAACTCTATAAAATCTATAGAACAGTCCCTTACTCAAGAAAATTCTGTAATAAGAAGAAGATTTTTAAAAATTATAACATATTTTGATTTCTGATTCTTAAAATCGAGGAAAATAGACCCCCTCAGTTATTTTGCTAACAAGATAAATGCTAAAAAGATAAATCAAAGTATGCTTTAGAAAAATGATAGTTTGCAATTGTTGATTCAAAATGAGTTGTTTGAATTTTTTAGGACATTTTTTAATTTATTGCAAGATGAATAACTGTTGCCATGCGGAAATTTACCCGTGCAGAGAGCACATCTTCTTACTCTCTAAACTTGAATCAGTCAAAATGTTCACTGAATGAAATCAGCAAAAATTTTGACTGATTCAGATTTATAGAGTACTCTCACGCCGGTTGCAAAACTAATATGCCGCTTTCTCACATTGTTTTCCATTACGGAGGCTATTTATTCAACATACACAACTTCGTTAAAAGTAGTTTTAAAGAATAGAATCTAATTATAATATTAAAATTGATTTGGCCAAACAAAATTAAACTACTTTAAGGCTAACTACCTAAAAAATCATTAACTTTAGTATTTGCTGAGTAAAATGAAGAGACTGAATTTTGAGGTTAGAACTTTGTTCCTTCAGCCTTAAGTAACAAATATAAAGATATATTTATTTCATTTTTGTTAAACTCGTCACTTAATTTTAAAAAAAGCTTTTTTTGCATTTATTGTATATTAAATTCACTAAACTTTAGATTAAGCTCAATTTTTGTACGAGTTTTTACTGTCACATGAAAATTCTAACCTCTCCGTAATGAACACTTTTTCAATTTCTAATATCGATTAAATAAAAAATAACTGCAATAAGTCACTTACCTCCACTGTTATAAATTATTCATATTTCAATCGTTTTTAAAAAATAAAAGAATATGAATCATTTGTTTCTCGCCATTTGTGATCAATGAAATGTTATCAACGGTTTGTAAACAACAACACTCACATGCGGGACAAACTGGCCCTCTCTTTTGTAGTTACCAAACTACGTACGCGCTAATAATTTGAAATCAATGAATTAATCAATGTTAATTAGTTATATATAATTTTGCAATTATCAAATTTTTATTTCTCACTTAAAAGAATAATTTAAGTCGACCTAAATTACAGGTTAATTGATGATATTAAATCGTCACAAATTGTGGTAATGCATTTATGATATTCTTAAGTCATAATTAAACTGATTTAACTGTTATTGTTATTGATATTACAAATTATTGGTAATTAAAACGAGCATAATTCATGAAATAATATTTCTGTACTAAAAAAAAATGCTATCAAAATCCCGTTGAAAATCAAAACATCCAGATTTTGTATTTTCATATAAGACAATTTCGAAAGTTTAGATAGCAAGAAGGTGTTTCAGGTTGGCTTTCCTCTTTGACATGATACATCATGTCCCAGAAAATCGAGTTTAAAACCGAAATTCTCCCTGTGTACGGACCCACTGGCAATATTGCCGCCTGACTTAAGCCACGGGAAATTGGTTCGTTTATCTAGCATGCGAGCCGCCGTATTATCGGTGCTCAGTTCAGCTTCGAAAAATTGGAAATAAAAAGAAGCTTCAAGTTTTATCGTTCCCGTTTCAGGGTACATTTGACCGTTTAATGACATTTTTTCAATCGCTCTTAAGCCGCATATTGCTCTCTTCTAGTCTTTGCGTCATCCAAGTTTTGGCATTTATTCGCACGAATAAGCTAAAGGCTTTTATTATTCTCTCCTCTGATGTGCAAAAAAAATTTTTATCAATTAATTGTCACTTTTTTCATCAAGAATTTTAGTTTAGAACTTTACTTTATCATAGAAGATTATTACAATATAATATCTGTATCAAATTACATTGAAATTATATTTCGCAACATATAAAAAATGTTTAACTCGAATGAAGATAGAAAATAAATTTTAAAAAATGAGTCCAAGCAGGCAACAGGTGCCCACAAAAAAGGATTTCGTAGCCTATTCTTATGCAATCCTCCGATCACTCTTTTCCCACCTTTCATTTCCCTTACCTTCCTTTCCCCACTCCTTATTTCCCGTACCTTCGTTTCTCCACCTTTCATGTATCTTCTGTCCTCCTTTATCCACCTCACATTCCCCCTCCCATCCCATTATTTTCTCATCACTTATTTTCTCATCCCCTACTTTTCCCATTCCACCCCTTCCTTTCCCATCCCTCATTCCCCTTCACTTCTTTTCCCCACCCCTTATGAATCGCTGCTCATCATTTCCCACCCCCACTCCCCCCTACTTTTTCCCTTCCCTCCCTCCCATGTCCTCCCCTTATTCCCCTACCCACGTTAATCATGTCTCCCTTTTTCCCATCACACATCCCTTCCCCTCCTTTTACCCTTCCCTTTTTTTAAATCCCCTATTGTCTCCTCTACTTTTCCCCTTCCATCTCTTCCTTTCCCACCCCCTCATTTGCTATAACTTTCTTATGAACCCCCCCAACATTTTCCCACCCCACGTCTCCCTCCCCAACCCCTACTTTTCCCCTTCCCTGACTCTTTCCTAATTCACCATCCCTCATTTATTGCCTCTCCCCTTTTCCTACCATACACCCCATCTCCTTCTTTTCTCACCCCCCTATTTTCTCCGCCCCTACTTTTCTCCTTCTATCCCTTCTTTCCCACCCCCCATGTTCCCTAACTTCTTGGCACCACCCCTTATGAATCCCCCCTGAATATTTTCTCACCCCACGTTTCCCTCCTCTCCTATGCTCTTCCCCTTTCATCCTTTTCTGGCCCACCCTAATTTCTCCTCGAATTTTCCTGTATGGCCTCTCCCGTTTTTTTGCCCCACATTCCTCCATGCATTTCTCCTCCCCTCATATATCACCTCTCTCTTTTTCCCATCCAACATTCCCCCTCCCTTTCGATTCTCATCTCCTATTTTCTTCTCCACTACTTTTCCTCTTCCCTGTTTTATCAATCCCCTATTTTTCTCTTTTTTTCCCTTCCCGTCCTCATTTTCCCTTCCACTACTTTTCCTTTCCCCTCCTCCCTTACACATACAATTTTTTCGGGTTCTTAATATTTTTTCTCCAATGTTGTAAGAATCATAACCTTAGAAACTAGGTTAAGCAATCTTTCCAGAAGCAGGAAGCTTAGTGTACAAAACTAGATTGACATTTTTCTCAATCTATATAATTAGAAAATTATGAATTCCCCAGAATCAACGAAAAAGCTGGGTTTGTAAAACTAGAAATAAAATAAAACTTTCGCTTTGTAAAACTATAAAAGGTAAAGAATTGCATGATCATTAAGAAACTTTAAATATAATTATCGCCTCCACCTGTTCATCCTTCTTTGTATTCGAAAGGCAGAATTTTTTGTGAAAGAGAAGGATTTCAGCGAATGCGAAGGGCACAGGGTTAGTGCTACTTATATCTTACACCTACACAGGCTTTCGTGCCTCTTTCCTATTGGTTACTACCATGCTTTCCCTCTTCGTCCTCCATGCAATTTTCGTTGTATGATGTAAAAGTTTTTACAAGGTTTTCATCTCGACCCTCGTCTTGGGAAGTTAGATACCAAACGTACTTCCCTTTCATCCGAGGCACAGGCCAATGCCCAAGAGAGCCTTTCTTTCGATCTTCAACAGAATATGGAAGATACCGTTATGCCTGTGTAGAATTCCCATCCCTATTCGTGTCGAAAAAATGGAAGTGCATGTAGCGGAACTCAAATCCATAATTCATTCGAATTGTTCCGTCTGGACCAGTCTCGTTTTCAATATGGGAGTTTCAATTTTTTTTATCGAAGATTTAAAATAAATTATTCAGTAAATGACCAAATGTTTTCGTAAAATTCATTTAGGAGAGGTTCGTAGTTTTGGAATAGAGAGAAGAGATTTTTTGGCCCTTTTAAGGCTTGGAGCAAAAAAGTTCAACGTATTTTCGATGATCCGGATCATGATCAAAACGGATCATCGAAATCATGATGATCATCATGATTTCGAAATCACGATCATCATCAAAAATCTAGATTTTTTTATATTCTCTATCCCTTTTTTACCAAAGCCATCTATTTCAATTGAATGCCCAGGAAAAAGGCAGCTTAAATTGGCGTCTACGAGAGTGCTACATACTAGTTTGTTTCCTGTTGCATCCACTGGCACAACCACCAACAAATTAATTTCCGCTGAAGTCTCTTTCGGGATCCCTTTCTTTTATTCATTTTAAATACTGCAATAAAGGTAACCGAAATTTAACATTCAATTGGAGGAGTAAAATAAAATTAAAATTCGATCCTGCAAATCGCAACAGAACGTTACACAGTGGGTAATTTTCATTAGTTTCTTTATGCTGTCGGTTTTTCTGTGCTTTCTTTCACAATGTTTTAACATATTTCAGACCTTTTCATGCGTATTAAAAAAAAAATCGTACTTAAAATCCAGTATCTATAATATATAATATAATCTCAATGCACATCTGTATGTTAATACAAAATCCCTCCGCCATAATCTGATATTTTTTTTATTCTGCTCAGGTCAAAAGAGCTTTTAATTAAGATTCCTCAACATTGATAATCTCATGTCTCGTCGGGATATTTGAAGGGTGCCTAAGAGTCGTGGATCGTCTGCGTACGTAAATTTTTAATTAAGAGAAATACCTGTATTAGAAGATAAAGATCGATATCACGTGGAATTAAAGGAAGTCGAGTGTGGCAGTTCATTGCCTGAGGCGAAGCGACGCGACGTTGTATACCTATTTTAAAAGATAATTCCTGTGCACGATGAGCCAAGGCCAACGGCGCTGTCGAATTTTTTCACCCATCTTTTCTTGTCGATGATCCGGAACCATTTTCACGCCCTAGTCAGCCAAAGGCTGCAATTAACATTGATAACGATCAGGTATAAATGCGTTTATAATATGCCCCTCACGCTTGATGCTCGTGCTTGGCATTTGCGTGGAACGCTTGAAATTACACAGGTGGTTGCTGGGCGCCTCATCCCAAGTCTGAATGTCATGTGATGCTCCTAACGAGAGAGGGAGGAGGCCCCGCGGTCCGAATTTTACATAATATCCTGGCCACGTATGTAATAGCACGTTGCAATGTGCATTTCACATAAAATGCATATCGGCTGATCGCCCTGGCTTGTAATCGAGCTTTCCTATCACGTGACGAACGCATGAGACGATACGAGACATCATCCATTGGAAAATTGCGCTATTTAGCTGATTAGGCACGTGTCCTGGACGTTCTCTTCCCTCTTGAAAAAGTCGACCTAAGAATTTTCTTTCGAAATTTGTATTCATAGCCTTACTGCAATCATGGAAAAAAAGAAAAAATTATGCGTAATTTATGTGTAATGAATAGTGTAATTGCATAGTGACAATAGTCACTATGCAAAAAATTATGCATAATTTTTCCATGTAAACGCAACAAATTTAATGTGATTCAGTATAAATAGGAAATTACTGTTTAGTTGACTATTCTATTTGAAATTTTATAAACATTTTGTGCAATTTAACGCTATTCTATGAAATTTTGCAATCTCTATGCAATCTTGAAATCTCAATGTAATCCCATGCATTCTCATGATATCTCGTGCAATATCGTACAATCCCAAAAATTCTATATGCAATCCTACGCAATCCTGCAATCTATACGTCATCCCATGCAATCTCATGCGAGTCCATGCAATCCTTTGCAATTTGTATGCAATCGTATGCAATTTCTATGCAATTCCGTGCAATCTCTGTGCGACCCAATACAATCTTTTAAAATCTTATGAAATCTCTGTGCAGTCCTGAAATCTCTCTGTAATACCATGCAATCTCTACGCAATTCCATTTTATCTCTATGCGTTCCCATGCAATCTTATGCAATCCCACGCAATTCTGCAATCTGTGTGCAATCCCGTGCAATTCGAGGGTCTTGTCACTGTAAAATCTCAGATTGCTACGCGAGAAGTCTCACACGGAAAAAAATAGTTGCCTGTAGCAACAAAGAATTCTTGGTTGGTTTAGTATTTGCTGTCACAACAAAGAAAGTTAGTTACTGTTACAAAGATACCAAGATTCAAAGATACTCTACCAACCCCCGGTTTGTAACTGCAACAAAGAATGCTCTTGGTAAAATCTAACCACGAATTCTTGGTTGCTACAACCAACTAGTTTGTTGCTACAGCCAACTATTTTTTTCCGTGTAAGAGAACTCTGGAAGAATTCTTTTGGAAATCTCAGCAATCTCGAAAATCTTTCGCCAAGTGTGACGGAATTCACACTGTTTATAGTTGTCAACACCAACGAGGCGTGTATCAGAGTATGTTGTTTTTAGGTTTCTTTTGCTTTTAGGTCGTGTCAACCTAAAATTGTGTAATTTATTGTAATCCGATCGTTGCCTAGTTTAGCTGAGACTTATTTCTCACTTGTTTTTCGAGGAGAGCTGTGATCGCAAGAAGTGTCGGCTATCTCGGCAATCTCAACGAAATCTTAGAACTCTCTTTAAGAATTCGATAAGGTCTGCCGCAATCTGTATGCAATACCGTGAAATCTTATGCAATCTCAAGCAATTCCTATGCAATCTCGAGCAATTTACATGTTATTCCGTGCAATCTCTATGCGACCCAATGCAATATTTTAAAATCTTATTTAATCTCTATGTAATCCGATGCAATCTGCATGCAGTCCCGTACAATCTCTATACAATTGTTTGCAATCTCCTGCAATATTGCAAAGATTGCATTAGATCTCGTGAAGATTATTATTAAACTATTGGCAGTTTTAACTTTTTTATTCATTTTGTAGGCATCGCTAGAGTATAATACGTACGTATACCAAATTTCAAACAGTTTCTATAATATTTGTCTGAGTAAAGACGATTTATGTTTTAAAAAATAATTGAATTTGGGGAAATTTTTTTTTCACTTTTTCAGTTTTATCATTAAAAATATACATCGGGGAAAAAAACTTTAAATAAAGAAAAGTTCCGTCTTCTTCTCTACAAGCCCATATTTTTTTTATTTCAGTTTTTTGAACTTGAAAATTTGGATATCACAAAACGTTTGGACAATACTTTTTCGCGTTTTCGAGCGCTCGTCCCCTTATTGCATCCGGCCCCTCAATTTATTGGTTTAAAATCCCCCAACGTTTCAAGATCTGACCAATCTCCTCTTCAGGGGAATATCTATAAACATAAATTTAAAAGTAGTAACATAACAGAAAATCATTTAGGTGAATTTTGTTGCATCTCATTTTGAATAATTTAAAACAATTGAAAATTTCATTGTGATTTCAGTTGTCTGCGAGTCTCATTTTTGTTGGAACTCAATTGGAGGAAAATTCAGTGTTAAATTGAGGATCGACGTTTTACTGTGATAGTTTACAATTTAGAAATAGATCTTATGTAAAAAGGTCAGAAAAATTTTTTTATCTTACCAATCAACTAAAATCATAATGGTCTAGTCATAATATATCGGAACGTGAATTCTAGAAAACAAACAACTAGAATTAATTTTGAGGTTAGCTTTTTTTAGGTTTAAAACGAAATGTGAACTATGTTACTACTTTTAAATTTATGTTTGTATATAT